>LNSY01102960.1:0-14823 GCA_002024485.1 Artocarpus camansi
TAATTCAACAAGTTTATCTTGAATTAATTTTGTCACAAAAATTAATTCAACCGATAGATAGACATGAATTATTTTATTCTTTCGAATTTCAACCAATCTAATAAATCTAACAAAAGTCACCAACTATTGGAAAAACATGTCGTATTGTTATAGGATTTTGTGAGCTAGCAAAGGGACCAAATGGACCTATATAGTTCAAGCTTTCAATAATTATAAAACCCAATATCCCAGATATACATTTCATAATTATCAACTCCAACGCTACTTTACTAAAAGCTTGGGGCTGTATTCTATAACTATATAGAATTACAAGGCTCGTATAGCTGAGTCTCCATGACATATCATAGTGTATCATATCCTATAGGATTATCCATAATCGGCTTAAGGATAAGTTCTATCTTACCTTCCTGATTATTCTTCTCCTAAATTCCATTATCTCACCATTTGAAAACTTACTATCCAAAGACAATATACCATTCGGTTACACCTATGAAACCAAATGGCTGAGCGCTCTAGTTTTCCAATTATAGGACAATGCATATAAGAGGATATCACTACTCCTAAAGATGACCTACGGATTTCATATCTATGAATAACTGGTCTACGCTATCAAGAGTCATGCCAAATTCTTAATTGATAAAAATGTCTCCAAAAACATATTACATTTTTACTCTTTAGGGCATACATGTCTAACAAAATCTCAAGTTGAATGCTTTAATTTCCATCTAGGACTATAGAATGCTTTAATTTCCAAAGATAAGTCTTATGAGAGTGAGAAATTTTAAGTCTTCTAGAGTAATTATTAACCTCGGTGTTCACCAATGAGTCTATTTTAGGGTTGATAAAATATATATTGTTTTATATCCATTCATCACATATAAAAGATTTATTTTTACAAATCAACACTTTCTTATTAAAAGATACTAAATAAGACTCTTTAAAATAAAAAAGCTATAGATATTAAATTCCTTTTCAGTTTTGGAACATAAAAACAATCTTTCAAAACTAAAATACTCTTATTATCAAAATAAAGATGGACGCTCCCACTACTTCAGCCAACACTAAGAATCCATCGCCTATTTGCAATGTGAAATCCTTATGCAGCAGACTTCTTGTTTCCTTGAATGGAGAAACAAAAACTAATTAGTTGCTTTAGAATCTATGACTTAAGTGTCGCTTGATTCCTAAACTAAATCAACAACAAGAAGTTCACACTTATCTCCTCAAGAATGGAAGTCCCTACAATTCTTCTTAATGTGCCAAAATCTCCCATAGAAAAAGCACTTGAGCTTCTTTGGGTTCTTCTTTTTCTTCATCTTGCCCTTGCCTTTCACCAAGATAGAAGACTGCTCTTTCTTAGCCCTCTACTTCTTTCCATTCCTTAGGTTAGGCTTAAAACCTGATGCAGTCGTTAAGTTATCCTCACTGCCAGCAGGATTTTCCCTAATCAAATTTTTGAGCTCATGCAACTTCTTCATTAGCTCAATCAAGGTCACATTATAACTATTGCTCAAATTATAAGAAGCTCTATACGGGATGAACTTTTAAGAAAGAGTCCCAAAGGCCATAGTCATTTATGACTCAACATCACTATCAGCTCTATGGGTTTGAGCCTCAATGAGGTAACCCATGATCAAAATCATATGCTCCTTCATAGGAGTCCCTGGTCTTTGTTTGTAGTTTAAGAGTCTTCAAAGAGCACCTTGCCACTTCGTGAGGGCTTGGCCTCCAAATGTCTTCTAGATTATTCAAGATCTACTTAGCAGTCTCATAATCCTCGTGTTGAGCGTACAACACATTATTCATGCTAAGTATAATGTAACAGTAGGCCTAATCATTAGCATCCTTCCAGCAATCACATGCTTGGGTTTGCTCATTTGTAGAATCATCAGTAGGTTCATAAGGACATAGTGTTTTCAGTACAAATTTTAGATTCTTAAAGAGAATGACATTATTTAGGTTCCTTTCCTGCTCATTGTAATTATCACTAGCTAATTGCTCTTATTAAGTATTGATGATAAAGCATTTTAGATATTTTAATCTACAACAAAGATTCATATACTAAATATAAGCAAACATTCCATAATAGTTTTGTAAAATAACACAAACAGGTCAACATATAATTGTGTTTATGTGTCAAAACCTTGAAAATATCATAACCTTATAACAATAATTCCTAACTCAGAATCGAATAAGCCGCCTAGGAGAGACTTGCCAAATTCAATTAGGAAGACGGATCCCCTCCAATTAGTATATGCCATCCAAGACTCGTGTAATCTAGCATATACTAATAATCATTTTCTTTGGCCATTAATATCATTAACAAAGCTCCTAGGGGATGTCAATAACAAAATTAATTTTGAGTGTATAACTATCCTTTTGACTATTTCTTCCATAATTTATAATCATCATCTAGGGGTGTATAATGATAAATTATGTTAAAATAAATTATCCCTTTAGAGATCCAACTTGATACATAATAAAATCCCTTCCTAGGGGTCGAAACCACCATGCGCTACCTTTGGACCAATGATAGAGGCCGTTGGTCCTCTCTTCAAAAACCTTCTC
This sequence comes from Artocarpus camansi, assembly GCA_002024485.1. Lineage (NCBI taxonomy): Eukaryota > Viridiplantae > Streptophyta > Magnoliopsida > Rosales > Moraceae > Artocarpus > Artocarpus camansi. The sequence continues at coordinate 2,569 of LNSY01102960.1, forward strand.
CCAAACAATATTTTAAAAGTCAAGGTTTTATATTAACATGCATGAACAATTTTTAAGGAGCAGCACTCACTATTCTACATGGCATGTTATCAACCTACATGGTAAAACATATTATAATGCATACAAGCAAAGCAACATGCAAAGCCAAAAGCAAAATAATGAATAGCCATAATATCGTGGTTCCATCCTAGAGAAAAGAAAATAAAGATTGCAAAAGATCAATTGAAACATATTATCGATTCTTCATTTTGTGTCTTCTTGTTGTATCCTTCTTCATGTGACATCCATCTTCAATTCTTCAATCTCTTATCGATTAAGTTGGTTATTTTTCTAGTTATCATAAAATTTCATGTTTTTTAGAGTTGTCTCAAAAACAAAATAAAAAATTGTACCAAAAAATGCACCTTTTTCAAAAACAGTTTTGCCCTGCTACTGGCCTATTGAACTTTCAGTTTAGCCTATCATTCTGTGACTATCGACCTGTCAACCTTGAAGGTTTGGCCTACTAACCATACTAAACCAGCATTTTTCTAGAAAGAGTGTAGAAAGCAATTTTTTAATTTTTTTTTCAATAATTCAAAAACATAAAAATTTAAAAACGTAGAAAAATAATAGAACTCAAATTATCTTTGTCTTTTAGATCCATCTTCACTTCAAATAATTATTTTAATGCAAATTCTTACAAATTAAAATTAAAATAATAAATCCTAGATGGTGACGTTAAGGCACCATCTAATTACATGAAAAACTTAAATATAAATTCTTACCTCTAAGGAACCATGATAGGCAAAAATTAATTAATTAATAAATAATTCAAATATAAATTTAATCAACCATAATTAATTAATGAACATTCACCACATAATCTCATGACAATATTTAATTATATAGAAACCCTAAAGTGCCAACTCATTAAAAAATTAAATTCAAGCATAGGAAAGAATAAGATTACATAATTCATGAATATAGCATGATCACAAACTCGTAAAATCAATATAAAAACTAGGTTCTAATACCAACTGTTGGAAAACAATATGCAGTGAAAATTTAAAAATTTAAATTAGAGTATTTTCTAAAACATATGTTTGGCATACTAAATACATAAACTAATAACAGATCTTACTAACCTCATTTTTAAACCGAAAAGCAACAGGAATCTATGTAGAGAAGAAACTTCCAATAGGGCCTCACCAACTAGGCTTTTTTGCCATTCTATCTACAATTGAAGTGTGGCTGGTCATACATCATATAGCTTTTCTTCTAGTGACTCTTCTTCCAACCACTTGAGAAAAACATGAACTAAGATTTTGATGTTGACCACTAGCTCTCAGGGAGTTTTAGAGTTTCTCTAACTAGAATACTTAGTCTATGCTTTTCAAGGGATCTAAATAACAAAGAAATTCACCTCTATTTATAGTGGTCAAATTTGGTGTTAAACCTTATTAGATTAGGCCTCAAAATTCAAGTTTAAATCAACCTTTGCTGAAAAATGCGTATGTTGATTATCGCATGTTTGGCAAGTTGATTTGTGAGATTAGCCTATCGAACCTACTCCATCGGAAAGCCATAGTTTCCCACTAGCCTGGTAACCACACAATAATCTGGAATCCTTAGAGTATCTTATATTTTACTCAAGCATCTTAGATAGGGCATCAGTTTTGATTCGAATAACCTAATAGAGAAGTTATCTGATTAAAACAATCACATATAGATAATCCCATAGTAAAGAAAATATTATCCAAATAATTTTACATGTATATCTTGACTTTATTTACAAAATTAATTTAAATGATAAACTAATATAAATTATTAAATCTAGTATTATCAAAATTTCATCCAACCTTATAATTTAACATAAGTAACCAATATGCAGGAAAAACACACCGTACTGTTACATGATTATTATGAGCTAGCAAAGGGACCTGATGGACATATATAGATTAAGCTTTTGCAATTATAAAATACAATATCATAGGTACATATTTATAATTATCAACTCTAGCATTACTCTATTAAAAGCTTAGAGCTGCACTCTTAAACTATATAAAATTACAAGGCCCTATGAAGCGAACCGTCCATGACATATTGTAATCTGTCACAACCTCATAAGATATCCATAATTGGCTTAAGGATAAATTATATTTTACCTTTCTGATTATTTTTATCTTACCTTTCATTATCACACAATTAAAAGACTTACTATCCATACATAGTATATCATTTGATTACACTTATGTATCCAAATGGTTAAGTGCTCTAGTCATCCAATTACAAGATAATAAATATAAGAGAATATTATTAACTCTACAAAAGAGCTATGAATTTCATATCTATGCATAATGAGTCTACGAATTAAGAGTCATGTCTCTAACATACTAGTATGCGTTCCATCATTAAATTAGATGTCATCCTTTGGTACATCAAAAGATAGAAGTCAAGAATAAAGCCTATTAGTCATTTCAGAATTAAGATGCAATACATATGATTGTCTAAAGTGAATTGATTTGAACAAACATAATTATTAGCCAATTTAATTCAACTTTTTGTCTCGACCGACACATCATCACTTATGACAATATACTAATGTTTCTACTCTTGGAGTCTTACTCTGATAACCAAGACGAGTCATCTCTTGTTAGGAATGAAGATAACATAACAATCTTAGTATGAATAAAGCACCCAACTTTAAGATTTTTGTCTTCTATATAATTTTTCCATCATATGCATGATTATTAAGGGTTTAGACCGACGATCTTAAACTTTTGTTTGCTTATGATATATTCAACAAAAATGAACATAAAGAGGACAACATTTGGTATATGAGTAATAAATTAATTCTTTATTGATAAAATGTCTCTAAAAATATATTACAATATTTTACTCCTTAGGGCACTATGTCTAACACTAAGGAGTTTTTAATAAAGAGAATACATGTGAAGTGTAGGAGCAGGCATGTGATTGATAAAATAAACAGTAGTGGAAAACACATAAGACCAATAAGAAAGTGGCATGGATACATGAGTAAGAAAAGACAAACCAGTTTCAACAATATGATGATGGCCATTCTCAGATTCCTATTGTGTTCTAGCATATGTGGGGGAGTTTTGAGAAGAGAAATACCATTGGTAGCTAAGTAGATGGTGAGATCTTGATATTGCCACCAATGTCAAACTAAAGAGTGATATTTTTCGATTGAAGAAATTTTCAGCAAGTGCTTTAAATCAAATAAAGAGATCAAAGACATGAGATTTACATTGGAGGGTATAGAACCACATGTATTTCGTGAAGCAATCAACAATGATGATACAACATTTAAAATCATCAACAAAATAGATAAGAGAGATCCAGACATTCGAAAATATAATTTCAATAGATGGGGAAGAGACAATAGAGGAAGCGAAGAAAGGTAATTTGTGACTTTTGTTACATTGACAAGCATTATGGTTGAAATATAATGATAGAGGACTTGATAATTCTAAATTAAAATTGAAAACAATGTGTTTAAGAATTTGTAATGATGGATGACAATCATGAATACCACTCAAACGAAGTGGCTTCGACACTTGAGAATGCAATTGATGGAGAAGACTTGACAGAGGAGCCCGACCATTCATGCATGCCATCCTTGGTTTGCCCTTGCAAAAATTTTTCCTTGTTAAGTAAAAAAGAAGAGGGTGAGAATTCAATTGAAGTATGGTTTTATTTGCAAAATTGAGATATAGAAATAGGATTCTTTTTCATAGTGGGAACACAAAGGACACTGTTTAAAGAAAAGGAGCAAGAGGGGGTAGAAAGTAAGGTCGAACCAATGTGGGTAATAGGAAGATCCATGCCATCGCCAAACATAATATCCTCAAAGCCATCATATGGAGTATGAGTGGACAAATTGCTCAAGTTGGTGATGAGATGATTAGATGCTTTACAATCAAGGAGCTAAGTTGTATTGTTCGAAGTCTTGGCAGCCACATAGTAAAATTGAGGTTGTTGTGGAACTCGTTGAAAGAATGGACATGGTGGCACTTCATGTCGTTGTTGCTTGCATGCTTGGTAGGCAACAATCAAGCATTGATCAAACATGTGTCCTTCTTGGCCATACTCTTTGTTAAACTTGGTGCCCTAAGAATTAAATAATGTAATTGTTTTTTGAATATTTAATCAATAAAGAGTTTATAATTTATATTATATTATGTCCTTTTTATATTCATTTATGTTGAATATATGATAAGTAAATAGAGTTTTAAGATTGTCGTTCTAAACCTTTAAGATTATCCATATGATAGATAGATTATATAGAAAGCATTAATCTTAAGGTGCTGGTCTAAATATAAAAGCTCTGCAATCAAAGGAATATAGTTGGGCACTTTATTCACATTAGGTTGTTATATTGTCTACATCCCTAATAGGAGATTACTTATTTTGGTTATTAGAGTAGGACTCCACAAATAGAAATATTAGTATATTGTCATTGGTGACGATATATTGGATAAGGGCTAAAGTTGAACTAATTTAGTTAATAATTCTATTTGATTTAATCAATTCACTTTAGACAATCACATAATCTAGATCATAATCCTAAAATGAATTAATTGGTTTGTATTGTTGACTTTGTCTTTTGATGTGCCAAAAGGTGACATTTTGAATTAAATAAAGGTATACATACCGGTACATTAGAAACAAGACTCTTGAATGACATAGACTCATTAATCATAGATATGGAATCTATAGCTTTTTGTAAAGTTAATGATATTCTCTTATAGGCATTATTTTGGAATTGAAAAACTTGAGCGCTCAACAATTTGGATACATTTGCATAACCAAATGCTATACTATTTGCATTGGTTATAAATTGTAAGTATTTGATCCTGAGATAAAGATACACGAGACAAATATAATCGGGAAAGTACAACGTAATTTATTCTTAAGCTGATTATAGATATCCTATTAGGATGTTGCACATGATGATATATCATAAACAAAAGGCTTTTTGGAGTTCTATAATTTATATATAGTTTAAGATGTAGCTCTGAGCTTTTTGTGGAATAATTACGAGTTGACAATTGTAAAGAGTATGTGTCAAGGACACACCATTTTATAATTATAGAAGTTTAATCTATATATGTCTATCGACTTCTCTTTACTAGCTCACATATTTTCTTGTAATGATATGATGTGTTTTTTCCCTACAAATTGATAGCTTATGTAATTCTTAGATTGGTTAAAATTCTATTTATTGATTTTTAATAATTCATGTTAGTTTATTTATTAAATTAATTCAAGATAAAAAAGTTGAATTATTTGAATATATTTTATTTGATATAGGGATTATATATATATAATTATTTTAATCATACAACTTATATATTGGGTTATTTAAATTAAAACCGAGGCTCTATGATAGATTCAAAGGTCAAATAATATGTTGATTATTCAATCTATTCAAAATCAAATGGTCAAAGGATCAGGTGGCTCATCTAAAGCCTAAAAAGGCTACATTTGTGTAAGTTGTAACCATGCGTTCAACTGCCATACACATAGGGTGTTCAACTGCCCCTGCTAGGTTAGTAATTTAAGGCTAATGGGTTTTCATGCGAGATTTGTTCCTAAGCCAAATTCTAAAGCCTAATCGGATAAGAGTAAGTGTCCTACCAACCACTATATATAGGATAAATTACTAGAAAAATTTAGAGAGAGAAACTTTAAACCTTCCATAAAATTATTATTCAACATCAAGAACTATAATTCTTGGTTTTCTCTTGTGGTTGAAAGGAAACGTTACTTGAGGGTTGGCTGAACAACATGTGTCCACTCGTATTCTAATCAAGGAAAAAAGAATAACAAAGAAGACTAATTAATTGAGGATCTTCTAGTCACAATTCTCATGTAGTATTTCTAAAATAATTGTTTAGTTAGATGTGCAATTTCTAGTTGAAAAGTGGTAGGAAGATCTTTGTTTAATTTATCATATATACATGTCTAAATCGTTTTCTAAAAAAGGTTGTCATTTAAAAATTTTAAAATTTTGATGTGGTCTTAAGGAGTTTGTGATCATACTATGCACATAAAATATGTGATTTTAATATCTCCTATGCTTGATTGAAATTTTTTAAAGAGTTGGCACTTTAGGATTTCTATGTTATGATATGTTGTCATGAACTTGTATGGTGAATGCTTATTACTTATTAATTGTTAATAAATTTGTGTTTAAATTGTTATTATTTATTACTATTTTTCCCAGTTATAATTTCTTAGAGGTTAGAATGTATATATAAGTTTTTCATGTAATTAGATGGCGGTCTATCATGACCACCTAAGATTTATTATTTTATTTTATAGAAATTCTATGAATTGAAAATGGAATAGGTTTGAGGATATGCTATGTAAACTGCATGTTATCTTTTGAGCAATATGCCTTCAAAGTCAGTTCCTTAAACTCTTCACAAGTTATGGGCTGGCTAGAAGGCATCCTTAAATTGTGGCATCCGACCGCGGGCCCCACCTCAAGCCCCCATAGGACCAGTCATTAGCATAATTGGCTCTTATTGGCTGGGCGTACCCGTGGCACCCACTCATCCGTACTGTCCCCTCTCAGGCCTATTGGCCCCTCAGGGTTTTTCTTTCGCGTTTCCTCAGGTTCGAACCTCAAACCTCCCTTAAGAGGTTCTTATTTCCTCAGGTTTTAACAAATGCAATATTCCTTTAAGAAAGTTACATGAGCGATTTTAAGCCTCGTAGCAGAGTGGTACTTACGAAGATAGCGAGCAATGCGATTACTCTAGTAAATCAGTGAAACCAATCTAATCAATGTGGAAAAACTAGCCAAATAACAACCTAGAGAGCTTCAGCATGATGGGAGGATTGGGTGTCCGCTTGAGAGGTATATGTTTAATGGTGAAGCCTATTTGGTTGAATCGATTGAACATGATAAGGATCGTTGCACTTACAAAGTGCCCATGAGGGAAGTTGATGCAAAACTCTAGACTAAAACTATAAACACAAAGATGAAGTCTATGGACGCTAATGAAGTCGACACTAAGATGAAGTGTATAGAAACTAATCAAGTCTGAGAGCTTATGGACCTTTCTAAAAAGGTGAAACCAATAAGGTGTAAATGGGTCTGTAAAAGAAAGAGAGGAGTAGATGAGAAAGTCGAAACCTATAAAGCTAAATTGGTAGCAAAGGGATACATGCAAGAGGAAATAATCAATTACAAGGAAACCTTTTTGCATGTAGCCATGTTTAAGTCTATTCACATTCTCTTATCCACTATCGAAATAGGTATTTACATGAGACCATATATAAGGTACAACCACGTGAGTTCAAAGCTAAGGTTCAAGAAAACAAGATTTTCAGGCTGCTAAAGTCTATTTATGGACTTAAGCAAGCTTTCTATTCTTGGAACATAATATTTAACCAAGTGGTCAATGCTTATGAGTTTGAACAAAATGTTGATGAACCATGTGTTCATAAACACATTAAAGATAGGAAAGAAATTTTTCTACTACTCTATATGGACGATATTCGGCTTATTGGCAATAATGTAGGGGCATGGTCCTAGGTCAAAGTATGGTTGACTAAGCAATTTGACATGAAAGACTTTAGTGAGGCTAATTTTGTTTTAGGTATCTAAATCTTTCAAGATAGGAAGAATAAAATAATAGCTTTCTCCCAAGCTTCCTATATAGAAAAGATTCTAGAGAAGTTTGCAATGTAAAATTCTATGAAAAGGGGGAAACCATCTAAGTCTAAAATTACGAAAAATTGTCCTAAGTTAGATGAGGACAAAGAATACATGAAGAAGGTGCCTTATGTTTTGATAGTGGAAAAGTGCTAAACAAGGTTGTATTGTTGGTTTAACAGTAAAGGTTGAGAATGTGGCTACTAGTGATGCTTCAAAAAAGAAGTGTGGCTCTAGAAGTTCCTTGGGGATCTTAACGTAGTTCTTGGTATGGCTAAACCTATTGTCTTGTAATGTCATAATAGTGCAGTTGTGGCTAATATTAAGGATTCATGATATCTCAAGATGAATAACCACATAGACCAAAAGTATCATGTGATAAGGAACTTTATAGAGAATGGGCAAGTCGCAATATGCAGATCACATCTGAGGACAATATAAATGATCTTTTCATGAAAATACTACTGTCGAGGGCTTTCTAGAAGCTTGTAGAGGCTATGGGAATTTGTAACATGTCACATTTACTTACTTAGGACAATTTGGAGATTGTTAGACTCGGTACCCTAAGGAATAAATGATGTAATTATGTTTGAGACATTTTATCAATACAAAGTTTATTATTTATATCATATTATGTTCGCTTTATATTCATTTATATTGAATATATAATAAACAAACAGAAGTCTGAGATTATTGTTATAAACCTTGAAAATCATCCAAATGAAGCATAAATTATGTGGAACATGTGAATTTTAAGATGATGGTCTAATTATAAAAGGTCCGCAATCGAGAGAATAAATTTGAGCGTTTTATTCATATTAAGATTGTTATATTGTCTACATCCTTAATGGAAGATGACTTGTCTTAGTTATCAAAGAGGGATCCCACAAATTGAAACATTGATAACAATATATTAGATCAAGACTAAAATTAAATTGATTTAGTTAATAATTCTATTTGAATAAATTAATTTGCCTTAAAAATCATGTGTTACTTCTTAATCCTTAAGTGAATTAGTGGGTCCATATTCTTGACTTGTATCTTTTGATGTACCAAATGTTGACATCTTAAATTATACTGGTACATTGGAGACATGATTCTGAATGACATAGACTCTTTATTCATATGTATGAAATCCATAACTCTTTTGTAGAATTAATGATATATTCTTATAGGCATTATCCTAAAATTAGAAAACTAAAGCGCTCATCCATTTCGATATATTTATGTAAATGAATGAAATGCTATTTGTATTGGTTATAGATACTAAGTATTTCAATGATGAGATAATAGAACATATGATAAATATAATTGGGAAGGCAAAACGAATTTATTCTTAAGCCAATTATAGATATTTTATGGGGATGTTGCTCATGATGATATGTCATGGACGAAAGATTTTTGGGAGTTTCATAATTTATATACAATTTGAGAATACAGCTTTGAGCCTTTAGTGAAATAGCTTATGAGTTAATAATTGTAAAGTATACGTGTTGGGGATATATCATTTAATAATTATAAGAGCTTTATCTCTATATGTTCATTGAGTTTCCTTTGTTAGCTCACATATTTTCATGTAACAATGCGGCGTGTTTTTTCCTACAAATTGATAACTTATGTTAATTCTTAGATTGGTCAAAATTTGGTTAGATGGTTTTTAATAATTCATGTTAGTTTATTTGTTGAATTTAATCAAGATAAACATATTGAATTATTTGAATATATTTTATTTGATATGGGATTATATATATATGACTGTTTTAATCAGATAACTTTTGTATTGGGTTATTTAAATTAAAATAGAGACTCTATAAAAGATCTATACAACTACATTTAGGGAGTTTTTCTTTTCTTTTTCTCTTTATCACGTTGGGGACAAGGTTTCTTTCAAGTTTGGGGGGCTTTGTTATCTTTGTTGTTTTGATTTTGTGATTAGCTTTGTATTAGTCTTATTTTGCTTTAGAGTGTTACTTTGCATTTTTTGGTTTTTGTCTTCATTTTTAATGTTTTCTCTTTTAGTTATTCTTGTCCTTTTAGTTTCTTACTTTCATTTTTGGTTTTTGTCTTCATTTTTATTGTTGTCTTTGTTGTTTTGATTTTATGATTAGTTTTGTGTTAGTCTTAATTTTGCTTTAGTGTTTTACTTTGGTTTTTCATATTGTCTTCTTTTCTATTTTTTTTTTAAATATAAAAACTAAAAATTTCTTTAAAAAAAAGAGAGATGTTTCTATGCTTAATCAAATGATTTCCTTTTGGACCTAAAATGAGATTACGGTTCAATTATTTTCATGGCTTTGAAAAAAATTATATTTGGATTTATGCAAATTTCTTGTGTCAATATCATTTTAGGTTATGATGCTTCCAATTTTGGTGCACTAGATCTTGAGTAGTGAATTGTTGTGTTTATTTAGAGACGGTTTATGTTATTATGAACTTAATTAATTTTAAGAATTCTAGAATTTGTTTGAATCCCTCTTAAAGCAAAATCCTAGCTGCACTAAGTTGACGATAGGATTTAGGCCATTGTTGGATCGATTTAGCACTTGTTTATATTTGTCCATGGTCTACCTTGTTGAGCTTGAATCAATTAATATTTCTTTCAAAGCCTTATCTAAGCCTAGATCTAATAACACATCCTTACCCTTCACCATATAAGCATCTACAAAAGGGCATTACCAAGAAATATAATTAGGAGCAATGCTACATAAGGGAGGAAGGGTAGAGTTTAGTGAGATAGAAATTATGTCTATTTTTCTTATACAATCATTCAAGAAAAAGGAGAAGAAAATTAAAAAAAAAAGGAATTTATATAGTGCTACACCTTGTGTCATAGCAAGTCAAATAAGTTTAGGGTGTAGTGTTAAAAAAAGTGTGTTGAGAATAAGTGGCAAAAAAGGGATACTGAATTCAAAGTTTGGGGGTAGTATTTAAAGTGTTGGAAGTAGCATTTGAAGATCATGGAATTATGCAGGTGCTTTACAGATGAATTGAGCAAAAAAAAAATATCTCTTATCCCATCTTTACCCCAGTCTTATGTTGCAAACTAAATAAAGCCCTATTGATCCTTGAAGAAGTGCTAGTCTATATTAGTAGAGAGAGGAGAGAAAGCAAGTCTATGGGATTCTATTCCAATATTGAGTTCATATTGGCATAAACTTATCTGCTAAAAACAATAACTTATAAAAGGAATGCACAAACACATAGGAAATCCACTTGAATTTGAGATATACTCTTATAGTGAATCATAAACTTGCGTAATATCTATATTTTGCATTGAGCCATGATTTTGAGACAACCTCTTAGGAAATCCATGGGGAATCACCAATTTTTTTGTGGATTTCTTCTCTTGGTTGTTTTTAGTATTTTGTGTTCTTTTCTTTTCTTTTTGTTATTGGTCAAGGACAAGCAAAATGGTAAATTAGGTGTAACACCTTGAATTTAATTAAATAATATTAGTGTGTAAAATGGTAGATTAGTGTGCCATGATGAATGTTTTAAACATAATTTGATTGTTTTATGAAATTTCTAAATTAATGTTATTTTTAATTATTTTAATGATTCTTAACTATTATTAATTATTTTTATTTGTTATTTTGAATTTTGAGACAAAACAATTTGTCAAATGACCAACAAGTTCCACGTCGAAAAAACCATATACAGAACAAAGTTTCTCTTTCCCGATTTGAACTCCCCTTCCCTCTATTTATCTCTCTCTCTTTTTCTCTTTCCCTCCCTCATTCTCACCCACTCTCCCTGTCCCTCATTACACTCTCTTTCTTTTCTCTGCCCATCACCCTCTCTCATTCTCTTTCAAAATTTTTGATTAAAAAATCAAACCAAAGCTTCAGTATTTAGCATATTGGAACCTTAGGAACGTATTTGAACGATCACAAACATGATTTAAAGCTTAAATCTAAGGTTAGTTTTCAAAATCCCAAACTTTTTTAATTTTTCAATTATCGTAGCATTTTGCAATCCAAGCTTTCTTAGGCTTAGAAAACCTTTAATCTAAGTTAGAGAAACTTAAAATGACTAGAATCTAAGCTTAGTTTGAAGAAAAATAGATTTAAATCACAATTTTTCATTTTTCTCTATTTTCCTTCATTTTTGGATTTATTCAAAATTTTGTGTAAATCTTGTTTTAATGTGTTAAAAGGTAATCAACTATGCTTTTCTATCAATTATGATCATTATTTATGGCTGAGAATTGAGAAAACAAGTTGAAATTGAGGATTGGAGCTCGGGGAGGCTGAGGCTTGGGTTCAAAAAAATTCCAGAATTCTAGTTCAACAGGCCGAACATGAAGTTCAATAGGCTAGAATCATGAGTTCGGCAAGCTGGACTCATATGTCCGGTAAGCTGAACCTAGAAAAATTTCAACTGATCAGACCTAAACTACTGGTAGGCTAAACTGCATAGTGTGGTAGGCTGAACCAAGGAGACCGGTAGGCCGATTGTGTAACACCCCCTTTTCAAACGTCACAGATGTCGTTACATTTGTTTCGTAAAGCATTAAATTGAAGTAAAACTATTATAATAAAACATTTATTTGAAATCATAGTTTAGAAAAGCATACCCAG
>LNSY01103653.1:0-12644 GCA_002024485.1 Artocarpus camansi
GGGGGGGAGTTGGGAATTTGCTGTTGGGCGTGCGCCCTTTAGCCCTCAGGATAAACAAAACTAGACAAGAAAATCACAAACCTCAGTGGCAGGATCAAACATATTGTTCAGCAGTAGACATTCAGTAGGACTTCCAACAAGAATGGGAGCAGCAACTGGAAGAATTGGCGCAGCGACTGCAGCTGGTCCATTAATTGGCAAGTTCAATGCAGTTTGATTTGTAGCTGACCCATTCAGAGCAGTCACTCCAAGAGACCCCGCAATACTGCAAAAGTCATAGTCAGATAATGACATGGCCGAGATAGATAAATCAAGGGAAAGAAAAAAGGGACTCAGTGAAGAAGATAGAATTCAAAACCTTGTGGCAATACCAGAGCGGTCTAGCTTCTGCATAAGTAATGCTCTTGATTGAGCATTTAAAGCCTGCAAGAAAAAATTCATATGTTAAAAAAAATGTACATCATTCTATCACATTTATATAACTGTTCTTTGTGATTCAAATCATCATTGATTGGCTTAATAGATTAGATGCCAGAGACAAAAAGTAAATAAAAAAAAAAAAAATCTCTTGTTTGTGACGAGCAGATTTTAATCACTGATGCATTTTCAAAGAAAAAAATTCAAAATGCTGTTTTGAGCATTGGTAAGCTGATGACTCATGGGTTACAAGTACAAAAAAAAAAGTCACAGTGAACACAGTAACAATGCACAGGCTTCTTAATAAGTTCTTTGAGAGCTTGCAGATATGGAACTATCCATGAACCTAATGCCCTCTTTAGGAGCTCACAGAAATGGAGCTATTAACAAATTATAGGAAAATTATTTTTTGTAGACCCGTTGCATATATGTTGTGTGCCTCACAAACATGCTTCACCACACAAACACACACTCATCATAACTTTAAATTATGACCTAACTGAACAAACTTCAAAGTCTGTAATTATCATTATACTATGTTATCAATTTCTAATAAAAATTGTTTCAAGGTCCAGAGAAAAATGATGATCATGATATATTATTAATCCAAATTATAAGTTGAGGGGTAAAAAAATTAGGACAGCAGTAATTTCAGGCTGACAAAATCTACAGTATTTTGATACACGCATTCACGATGTTCATGATAATATTTTTTATGATATGTATTATTGCTCTTTCACTTAAGGGTAGTGCAAAAATAGCAATTAATTTTATGGTTGCGTAAACTAATATCTATCTAATAAACTATGACAAATAAACTTTACCAAGCCACCGCCTTCATCGTCATCAAAGTCTGCAGATTTTGCAGCAGATTCTTGTGCTCCAACATGATCAGTTACAGATGAAACCTACACAGCCAAGATGAATATCAGCTGAAAAGGTAGACGATAGCTACTGATGGTGACATAACAGACATGGACAACCAAACAAGAAATTTGAATGTATTACAACTATATCTTCCAAAAGATTCAAGTATCCAACTATAGAACATGATGAAGAAGAAAGGAGACACTACCTTAATAGTACGACCAGCAATCTCCAATTTTCCATTCAAACTTTGAGCTGCCTTTGCATGTTCTAGTTGAGCAAACTGACAATAGAATAAACAGATAAACAAGTAAATTCTCACAGTAGATAGATAAAAATTTTCAAAAAAACTAGCAAGTATCAGTCATCACTGACTTGAACAAACCCAAAACCCTTGCACTGCCCGGTTTCAAGATCAAGGGGAAGTTGCACAAGCTCCACAGGACCAAATGGTTCAAATATCTGAGCAATCACCATAAGGTAAAGATGTCATATAAATAATTTAATAAGACCTGACCAAAAAGAAAGAAAAAAATCCTTAACAGCCATTTTTAACATAAATAACTTTGGACATGCAAACACTTGGCATGACATATCATCTCATAGCCACAATTTATCTTGATATAAAATTCTGTTCTTACTTTCACTTCTCTTTCTGCCTAAAATGCCGCTCATTTATGATTCAACGTACATGGGCAGTGTCCCAATAAACACTTTTCCTCTTGTTAGAATTATCATCTTCATGTTTTTATAACCATCACACAGCACACAGTCACAGTCACAGTCACAGTCACAGTCAACAGTCAACAGTCACAGTCAACAGTCAACAGTCAACAGTCAACAGTCAACAGTCACAGTCACAGTCACAGTCACAGTCACAGTCACAGTCACAGTCATACTACCTCTCTAAGGTGAGCTTCAGTCATGTTAAAATGTAAATTCCCGACATATAGTTTTCTGTCAACTGCCCCATATGGTCCTGTCCCACCTGCGCCTCCAGTAGAAGTGTTAGATTGAACAAGATTCTTTTCAGCTTCAGAGGGTTTCACCATTACAGGTTGTCCAAAAAGTAGTTGGCCAGAAAGTGCTATTGCCATTGGTACAGACATTGCATCATAAAATTCAATATACCTGCAGTTTTATTAAGGCCTCAAATAAATAAGTTTCCAGAACATATATAACAAAATTATTGCAATCAAAACTTACAACGCCTATAGCAAATAGAAGTAGGAAAACAAAAACTCTAGTGCAGAGAGCTCAAGCTGAGTTTCTTTTAATGAATCTGATGACTCATGTAAGAGAAAATGTTAGCTCATCATCATCAAAATACAAAAATATTAAAAATATACCCAACAAAGTAATCACAATAACTACAAAGGGATTGGTTACAGGAGCAGAGAAGTTAAACAGAAGACAAGTATTTACTCTGCTATCATCATGCGTGTTTAAGGAAAATCCATACATTTAGTGTTCAACAGAATCCTTTTGATTAAAAGCCATCGTTGAAGGAGATTGGAATCTAAAACGTGTAAAACATCAAGTCACAAATGTTCCTTCCTGACGATCAATCCCCCCTTCTCCTCCTTCCCCAATCCCCACTCTCCTCAAGAAAAATAAATAAATAAACAAATAACAAGTAGGACTAGAGAGAAAACAGAACAAAGAAAAATAGCAGAGCCAATCAGGTCTTGTGTAAGAAATTCTTCAAAAAGATCGAAGTCGATCAAGTTGATGCAGCGTCTTCCAGTCCATAATAGGATGACCATAACATTAGATAGGACCGAGGCTAACACGGTACTGAATGGTGCCCTAAAGACGAAGAGGAAGAAAACTGGAAAGAGGAAAATTTAGGTTCATGTTGTCTACCTTGAGTACGCAGCATGAATTGATAAAACATGAGTGCAAGGTATTCCCATCATCCCTCATCATTATCGCATTGCTAGTGCATTTAAGAATACAGTTAAATTTGATTCTAGAAAGCTGTCATATTAATAACGGTTTTGCAAACTACATGCATATGATATAAGGCAGTTGAAAATAAATGCACATACCCAACTCCTTTTGACCGTCTAGAATTCCTATCCATGATGAGTCGTACATCCCTCACCTGAAAATAGGAAGAGAAGAAGTTGTAAGATCATATCATATAAAAATCTCACAGATAAATAACTCATATAGAGATCTGACACCTTCAGACAACATATTGAACACCTAATTGGACCAGTTCAAAAGATAACCAACAAACTCCTGTACATTTCGCTCACCCTGACCCCACTTATACAGAATGTCGACATGCAAAAACTCACTACACTACTTGTAAGTGAAGGCAGAGGAGCACATACTGCAATAAAAAGCGAATGGATCTCAATACATGCATCCATAGTGAACGCTTTTCATGCGACATAATTGCAAGGTGGTTTCTTAAACATAAACCAAGATGACAAATTCAAAATGCATATGTATAAAAACAACACAGAGTGGAACCACGAAAAGATTTAGTATAAACAAGTCCCAAATTGCCAAAGAAAGAAGGAATGTAGAAATTATTTAATGCTTCGCAGAATCCCAAAGAAAAAAACAAAGAAATATTCTCACAAACCTTGCCCGCTTTCGAGAAGAACTCATAAACATCTCTCTCAGTTGCCTTCAGGGGCATCTGTCATCACCAAGATTCATCACGAACAACCAAAAACATAAGCAGAAGCATACAGGGATATTGAAGCAAGAAAATAGATTTATAATAGCAAAAGATAGGTAAAAACAAAAACAAACACAAAAAAGCAATTTACAAACCTGGAAAGCAAAAACAGTTCTTTGGTCCCTTTCTGGGTCAGCTTCGGGCTCTGCCGCTTCTTTCTTGTCCTTGAATCTCCTGCCAAGCATAATTCATTCAACAAAGTACAAACAAAACGTCCCAAATACAATACATCAAATTTTAGTAGCGTTGTCTTCTTATCTTACATGTAAAATGGTTTGATCACAACTAGAATTTGTGTTGACTTTTGAAGCACAAACACGGTAAAGAAAAGGCTTAATTTAGCAGAATCCCAATGAATAAAAAGTCAAAGGGCAAGTCTTTCCAACAATAATCCATTTCTATTGACCATCGTCGGTAAAACATCTTAGCCTGAATTTTGCAAGCAACTAAACACTCACATTTTGTAGAGAATACTAAAAAACCCGAAAAGCCTGTGTGTATGTATGCTCAAACTCAACCAATGAAGAAGTCCTACATTTATATTAACAAACCGTTTAGTTCGCAATCCCCATTTGCTCATAATAAGTTATATATACAACGCATGATAAAAACTCTCTAATTTGGAACAACGAAAAAGCACTAAAAAATTCATCAAACACAAAAATTCAACAACAAAAATAAGCGTATCAAGCAAATAAAACAAAAAAATAGAAAGAATTGAATTCGTTACCTGCTCTCTCTCATCTCAATCTCTCTCTCCCTCTCTCTAATTTCCTTGTCGCGATCAGACCGGCTCCGGCTCCTCCTCGACCTCTCATCACGGTCTGACCGGCTCCGGCTCCTCCGATGCCTGTCCTCGCGGTCCAACGGGCTCCGGCTCCTCCTCGACTTCTCTCTCTCGTCCCTATCCCTGTCCCTCTCTGTCCTCTCTCTCTCCTTCTCCTTATCCCTCTCTCGTCTCTCTCTTTCCTTCTCCTTATCTCTTCTCTCCCTCTCCCTATCCCTATCCCTCTCTCTCTCTCTATCCTTATCTCTACTACTCCTCTCTCTATCCTTATCTCTGCTACTCCTCTCTCTATCTCTCTCCTTCTCTCGCTCTCCGTCTCTCTCCTTCTCTCTCTCGCTCCGACGATGATGGTGCCTATCCTTGTCGCCGCCATTCTCGTGCTCGCCCCCTCCTCGCGACTTCTTGCTCTTCCTGTCAACGTCCTCCTTTTCACCGCCGCCATGAACATCGTCGTCTCCGTGGCGGTGGTCCTCATCATCGGCCTCTCTCTTTCTGTAGCTCTTCTCGCTGCCTTCCTTCTTCGTCTTCCTCCTCGAATCTCGCCGGTCCTCGTTCTCCTCCACAGTCTTCTCGAGGTAATCGTACTCGTCGAATTCCATTTTTCTCCCAACTCCGAAGCCCGACCTCCTCTGAGCTGCTGTGTACGTAGCTAGGATTTGTCGAAACCCTAGGTTTCGCAGAGAAGCGAAAGCTGCGAATTTGGGGGCGTTTTATGAAATTCTAGGGTTTTGTGGGGTTTGTTTGTTCGTGAATTTTCAGCGGGGAAAATGACCAGCGAAGCACTTGTTTTCGGTGGGAAATTATAATCTGGACGAAGGACGTAATTATGATCATTTGTGCTGGTCTTATCGGTATTTAAAAATGAAAAGAACGATTTTTTTTCTTTTTTAATTATCTATTTAACAAAGACAAATATATATATATATATTTTTTTAACTTGAACGACTTGTTCTTAGGAGAGGGAAAAATGAGCTTAAAGAACCCCATTTAATTGCACGAAGCAATAAACTCACTGTGACCAAATAGCCGATTTTTGTTCCTTTCAAGAAATAATCTTTTTTTTCTGATCCAAAAAATAGATTACTTTTTAGCAGACGTTTTTGTTTTTTCAGGGAAATACAACAAACATTTTTTTTTTTTTAACATGAAATAGTTATACTTCATTGCTCACGTTGACAAATCGTCAATTACAGAACATGATATACAATCTAAAATTTCCTCTAGCTAAGAGCACTCAAAAATGTAAGCGAAATCAATTCGAACTAGTGAATGGGCTGCTTCATTTGTTGATCGTAAAGTGAAGCAACAAAAACCACCACCAGTTCCAGCTAACAAAAATAAAATGTCCTCAACTATCGTGACTACTAATATTCTTTACTGCTGGGAGAGCATCACTCTCTATTATTTGGACCCGTAAACGAGTCACTAGTGCAAAAAACTGCCTCTCTCTAACTGCAATGCATTCAGCCACGAGCATTGAAAACAACCAGCAAAAAGTTCAGACATAACTCCCATGACAAGGCCTTTAGAATCCCAAATAATAGCCCCCAAACCTATACCTTCAACTCCAGCAAAAATCAAAGCATCAACATTCAATTTTAGCAAACCTGATGTTGGGAGCTTACACTTTTGAACCACATAGCTATCTGGCTTTGAAGCCAGATAAGTGATTAGGGGCCGCACGTATTTAAAAAACCACAAACCAGCATCCTCTACAATATCTCGGGCCTTCTTGAGTCTTCCCCCGTGCACAGCTTTGCTCCGCTCAAACAAGATTTGCCATAATAGAGCTGCAAAGTCCTCCCTGCTCAATTTGTTGAACATAAACAGAATAAAATCACTGAAATTTACTCCCTTGAAAGCCGCTACAAGTTGAGCAAATGCATGGCAAGTCCAGACATCACCAAGGGAATCATAGAGTACTAGGCCATGAACGGAAGTTTCTTCACCGTCCTGGCAGCGTTTACAAATTTTGCTACAATTAATGTGTCATGTAGCTAAGTTTGCACCAGTCGGAAGGATATCATGAGAACTATGCCATAGAAAAATCATAGTCTTGGTTAGAAGAGATGGGTTTCACATAGAGTTTCACCATTTCTAAAAAAAGAAGGTTCCAACGGTCTGACTTCATTTTGAAAATCTTGAATGGTCTTGTAGCCTGATTTATCTAAGTAGTTACCCTTAGGATCAAAATGCCAAACAAGCACATCTGGTCTAGGCACTCGGCCAACCGGTAACTGCAAAACAACCTCTGTATCCACCGGCCATAGTACCTTTCGAGTTTGATTGTAATCCCAACCAGCCCCATTTTGAAGCATTAAATCATAAACTCTCAAAATGACGTCATGAGCCCCACAAGTTGAGATAGTTTTGAAGGAATGGGGTCGAGGGAGCCATTGGTCAGCAAAAACTTTCACACTCTCCATTTTCAATCCGCCATCTCAAACCAAGTTGAAGTAATTCCCTACCCCACAAAATACTCTGCCATACATATAAAGCCATAGAACCTTTGGTAGCCTCCAAGAACGAACAATGACCATGGTATTTAACTTTTAAGAGCCAATTGACCAAAGAGTTAGGATTTTGAAAAATCCACCAACCTTGTTTTGCCACCATTGCTTGATGAAACCAATCTAAATCATGAAAACATATCCCTCCATTACACTTTGGTTTACACACCTTATCCTAAGATAACCAGTGAATTTGTTGAACCGTTTCTGAGCCTCCCAACCAAAAGCAAGATGTAAGAGAGTTCAATTCTGAATACAACGAAGAAGGAAGACAAAAAACACTCAAGGAATAGGAAGTAATATGTTATAGTATAGTGACCTAAATTCAGCTTGACCTAACTCGAAAAGCTCGCAATGCAACAAATTATGGTGAAAAACAAAGTGAGATTTTTTATGAGATATGTGGTGGTAACGGAGGGATCGGGCCAATGTCTTTTTTCATGAGATATGTGGTGGTAACGGAAGGATCAGGCCGATAGGCCTAATCCCGTAGCCCACCACTGATTTCGCCGAGGGTGTGGGGGAATAGCATTCGTGGTATGGACCTTTGTATTGTTGGGCCATTTAGTTTATATTTTTTTTTACCTATAAGGTTTTGTCTATACCTATATATATGATGTATTGCATTAAGATTTAATCATTAGCGAATTTTTAACCTCCCTAACACCTCCATTGTAATCTTCAAGAGTTTAATGATTTTCTTCTCTTCTATCCGCGATTTTTTCCCGTTTTGGGTTTCCACGTAACTTCTTTGTGTGTTTTTGTCTTTTGTTTCTATCGTATTTTTTTCATAACAAGTGGTATCAGAGCGTGGCTCTGATCTAAGTGATGGCAACAATGAACTATGAAATTCTGCTTTTGGATCGCGACACCAGGTTTAGTCTTTGGCAAGTTAAGATGCGTGTTGTATTGGTGTAGATGCATTTGGAAGAAGCGCTGTTAGGGTTTAAGAAGATGCCCTCATCATGAACGATGAAGGAGAAACAAAGTAAGGATCAAAAGGTTTTAACCTAGATTCAACTTTATCTATAGAATAGAATTTTGAAGAAGAAGACTGCTGCTGCGTTATGGTTGAATTTGGATCAGTTGTGCATAATGAAAAGTCTCACTAATAAGCTGCATCTAAAGCAATGTTTGCATCTACACAAGATGGCTAAAGGTGAGTCTCTTGAAGAACACTTGAACGTTTTTAAGGAGATTGTCTCTGATTTAGAGGCCATGAACGTTAAGTACGAGGAAGAAGACTTAGGATTAATCCTACTATGTTCACTTAGGATTCATATGCAACATTTAGATATACAAATTTGTATGGTTGGGATACATTTACTCTGGACGAAGTTTACGATGCCTTATTATCTAACGAAAAGATGAAGCAGCTTGTGACTAAACCTACTGCTCAGCGAAAAGGCCTTGTTGTTTGTGGTAGGACTCAGGAGAGGAGTTCTGGTGCTGATATAAGGGGTAGATCAAAGTCCAAGCATAAAGAGAAAGTCTACAACTACTACAAGAAAAATGGGCACATTAAGACCAATTGCTATAAACTACAAAACAAGAATAAGAGAGTGGCTAATCAAAAAGGAAAGCAAATAGATAAAACCAATGAGGCAAGTGTTGTGGAAGAAGTTTTCGAAAGGGGATTCTTGGTGCTTTCTGATGGTGAATCCAAACCCTTTGAGAATTGTGTTCTTAACTCTGCATGTACGTTCCATATGTGTCCCAACTGGTATTGGAACTGTCAAGATCAAGATGTATGATGCAGTAGTAAGGATACTGGGTTATGTGAGGCATGTCCTTGATTTGAAGAGGTATTTAATTTTCTTGAGTGCTCTAGATTCAAAAGGGTACAGGTACTCTGGTGAAGATGGAGTTTTGAAGGTCAGTAAAGGTGTTCTTTTATGATGAAAGGGTGACTGCTGGTTTATATGTTTTGCAAGGTACTACAGTTATAGGAGATGCAGTTGTTACTACATCCACTATGACTGATAGTGATCTCACTAAGTTATGGCATATGCAACTGGGGCATATGAGTGAGCTTGGGATGGTAGAGCTGAATAAAAGAGGACTACTTGATGGACAGTGCATAGGCAAGATGGAGTTTTATGAGCATTGTGTGTTTGGGAAACAAAGTAGAGTCAGATTTGGCAAAGGCATTCACAACACAACAGATATTTAGAGTATGTTCATTTTGACCTGTAGGGACCGTCTACTATTCCTTCTCGTGGTGGAGTTAGTTACATGCTTACGATTATAGATGACTTTTCCAGAAAGGTATGGACATTTTCTTTGAAGCAAAAGAATACTGTTTTTGCTACATTCAAATATTGGAAGACCATGGTAGAAAAGCATACCAATAAGCTAGTTAAATTTCTCCGCATTTATAATGGCTTGGAGTTTTGTTCAGATGAATTTAATTTCTTTTGTAAATCAAAAGGAATTATGAGGGATTTAATAGTTCAATGTACTCCGCAGCAAAATGGTGCAATAGAGCAGATAAATAGAACATTGATGGAGAATGTACATTGCATATGCTCCAATGCTAGGCTACCTGAGTCGTTTTGGGCCGAAGCTGACTCCATAAAAGGTATGGTCGGCTAAACGTGTAGATTACTCTAATTTAAGAATTTTCGGTTGTCCCGCCTATACTCATGTTGATAATGGTAAATTAGAACCTGATCTATGAAGTATGTGTTTCTTAGTTATAAGCCTAGAGTTAAAGGCTATAAGTTGTGGTGCCCAGAAGCCAAGAAGGTGATTATTAGTAGAGATGTTGTGTTTAATGAGACTACCATGTTACGTGAGACATCTATTACGGGATCTAGTGATGTTGATCAGGAAAGATCTAGCAGACAGGTGGAGTTTCAGATTGAGATAGGTACATCATCTGATTCGACTTCCCAATCAAATTTAGAGAGCCAAGGAGATGTTGCTTCCCTATCACTGCCATCGAGACCACCGTAGTACTTTATCATTAAAGATAGACTTAAAAGAGATGTTAGACCTCCAAAGAGATTTGCTAAGGTCAACTTGGCTTATGCTTTATCAATGGCAAAAGGTATTAATTACAGTGAAGAACCTTCTACTTATTCAAAGGCGGTTAGTTGTGATGACTTTAGGAGATGGATGATTGCTATGCAGAAGGAGATGGAATCTTTTCATAAGAATGGCACTTGGAATTTGGTGAAGTTGCCTAAATGTAAAAAAGCTGTTCACTACAAGTGGGTGCTTAAGAGAAAAGATGGTATGCCAGGAGTTGAAGAAGCCAAATATAAGGCCAGACTAACTGCAAAAGGTTATAGTCAGGTTCAGATGTAGACTTCATAGATGTGTTCTCTCTAGTTGTGAAGCATAGTTCGATTCGAACTTTGCTTGGTATTGTGGCCATGCAAGATCTTGAACTTGAGTAGTTAAATGTGAAGACCGCATTCTTGCATGGGGAGCTTGAGGAGGATATCTATATGCAGCAGCTAGAGGGCTTTGTAGTTTCAGGTAAGAAGGACCATTTGTGTTTGTTGAAAAGTCTCTCTATGGCCTAAAACAATCTCCCAGGCAATGGTATAAGAGGTTCGACTCATTTATGACCCCTCATGAGTTTAAGAGGAATGACTATGGCAATTGTGTCTACATAAAGAAGAACCGTGATGGGTCTTATGTCTATTTGCTCTTATATGTTGATGATATGTTAATAGCAGCCAAGGATAAGCAAAAAAATAGGAAGGTGAAGGCTCAACTTAGGAAGGAGTTTGAGATGAAAGATTTAAGGGCTGCAAAGAATATTCTTAGCATGGAGCTTCTAAGAGATAGAAAAGCAAGCAAGTTGTATTTGAGTCATAAAGGGTACATTGAGAAAGTTTTGCAAAGATTCAATATGCATAATGCCAAACCTGTGAGTACTCCATTAGCTACACATTTTAAACTTTCTTCCTCTTTATTTCCACAATCAGATGATGAGGTTGAGTATATGGCTCGAGTTCCATATTCTAGTGCATTGGGATCCTTCATGTATGCTATGGTATGTTCTCGTCCAGACTTATTATATACAGTTAGCAGATACTTGGCTAATCCTGGTGAGGAACATTGGAAAGCAATTTAGTGGATATTCAAGTACTTGCGTGGTACTACTGATATGTTTCTGTAGTTTAGGAGGACTAGGGATGGAGTTATTGGATATGTTGATTCTGATTTTGCTGGAGATCTTAATAAGAGGAGATCACTTACAGGATATCTGTTTACTGTTGGTGGCTGTCCTATTAGCTAGAAGGCTACTTTACAGACTACAGTGACTCTATCTACTACTGAGGCAGAATATATAGCGATCACTAAAGCTTGTAAGGAAGCTATTTAGTTGAAAGGGCTATTTGGTCAGTGAAGACTTGTAAATTACTATGGTGTTTTGTAATAGTTAAAGTGTTATTTTTCCACTAAAGATCAGATGTTTCATGAGAGAACTAAGCACATCGATGTTTGTTATCACTTTGTTCGTGAGGTTATTGTTCATGGTGATATTGTTGTAAGCAAGGCTGGTATTCATGATCATCCTACTGATATGATGACTAAGTCATTATCTACATCCAAGTTTGTGCATTGCATAGACTTGGTTGGTGTTTGTTGTTGAGGTTTACCCTTAGGGGCATTTTTGTAAAAGAGGTGAAGATAGCTTGTTGAAGATTTGTTCCTTGAAGTGGAATTCGTGTCAAGGTAGAGATTGTTAGAGTATGGTGACCCAAATTCAGTTTAGCCCGACCTAAAAAGCTTGCGGTGCTACAAATTGTGATGAAAAACAAATGTACGATTTTTCATGAGATCTATGGCGGTACAAACCTTTGTATTTTTAGGCCGTTTAGTTTATGTTTTTTTTTTTGCCTATAGGGTTTTATCTATACTTGTATATATGATGTATTATGTTAGGGTTTAATCATTAGTAAATTTTTAGCCTCCCTAATGCCTTCATTGTAATCTTCATGAGTTTAATGATTTTCTTCTCCTCTGCCCATGGTTTATTCCTGTTTTGGGTTTCCATGTAAATCTTTGTGTGTTTTTGTTCTTTATTGCTATCACATTATTTTTGTAACAAAATAGCTTACACCTATGCTTTAATAAATAATTATTTGCCTCCATAAGAGTACATATTAGAATGCCACGCTTGAAGCTTCTCCAAACCTGATACTTTACGCCATTAAGGATCGCTTTTTCATTTTTGCTAATGAGAGTAGGCAAGCCCAAATACTTATCATTAACTTGAGCTGTAGACAAGCCCAATGTTGACTTGATGACTCTCCTATCTTTTAGACAAATATTAGGACTATATGAGATCGAAGACATGGTTGAGCTCACCACCGAAGCCCTAGAAAACAACAAACAGTCATTT
>LNSY01103972.1:0-11961 GCA_002024485.1 Artocarpus camansi
AAAAAAACCTATAAAGAAAATTAACAAAAACACAATATCTAATTAATATTAACTTACTATAAATATTTCAAATATTTTTATTTTTAAGTTTAAATGTATTATAAATGGACGGATCATGTCGTGCCGTATCAATACGTTTACGGCCCGTTTAATTAAACGTGTTTAGCGTGTTAGCGCGAATTCAGCCCGTTTATTTTCGTGTTATTTGTGCCAACCTATTTATAGCACAGTTAATAAATGTGCGGTCTAAACCCGTTTATTTAGTGTCATTTTCGTATAGTATCGTTTCGAAATTACCGACCCTATGTAAAGATGACATCAAATATCCAATTTCTCAAGACAAGGCCTCACAAAATGAAAGGGGCTACTAAATGTGAGATAGTCCGACCAATCCATTGGGTTGAATAATATGAATGGAGCAAACAATCTATTTTGGAAGGGAAATAAAAATTAATAGCATAACTTTTGGAGGATAAAATTTAATAGCATATCTCATGCTAAAAAGTTAAAAATCACTCAAATGCCTGTACATATCTTCTCCTCAGAATTGTACCAACGTCTTTATCGTGTGAAAGCTCGGAGATATTTATTGCAAGCCATCGTGAGCTAGCATTGGCATGCTCCATTGGGACGTGCAATTGCAATTTCTCAAGCAAGATCGTAAGATTTTTTATGACCACTCGACATTCATCGCGGTCGACTTTCCTAGCCAAGTCTTTCTCCATGACTTGTCCTATTTTCCAGTGACGTTACCTTTTGCTAGAAAGAATGGCTTATAAAGGCATAAAACACTCTTAAATTTAATTAATTAGTTTTAACAACCTATTAATTTTGACTATAAATTTTATATTATATTTTTTTATATATTATTTTGATAAATATATTCAAAATATATTTATTTTATTATATACTATAGCTATGGTATTGTAGTATAAAATAATATAAATAAAAAAGAAAGGTTTTTCTTTTATTATTGTTGAATCGATGGAATTCTTATTTTCCCCGTCTTAAAAAAAAAAAGCCCCAGGACCAAAAGTGGTAGGATTTATTCTTATAAAAACAAATATGTTAAATTTTTTTGTAAAAAATTATTGAAATAAAAAATAAACGTTGGATAGCAAAGTAAGCTAATTTGACGGTTGATTCAATTAAAAAAAGATAGTAACATGGATGACTTCTTGCATTTTATTTTTTGAATTTGAATTTAAGGTCTTTAAATAGTATATTTTTATACCAAGATCTATTATTTTGTGATTAGAAAAATGATTTTCCCTTTAAAATTGATGTATACATCTACTCTGCGGCACACATGTAATGAAAAATTAAATGAAAAATTTTTGTCCGTCGATAAATGGGTAGCTTAGAAACTAAAAAATTAAAATAAAAAAATTTCGTTAGCTCAAGTAATTTTCTGTGTCTTTAATGATGGGATTCATGGGATGTTGGATTATTCTATTGTTTTCATCACCTAATAGTATAACAAATTAGTTAAAATTAATATATTTTTATTTTTATAATATAAAATTTTTATAATTATAATATAAATTTTTTTATATTATAATATTTAAATTTAAATTTTATTTTTTTTAATAAAATTTTCATAACTATAATATAAAATTATATTTTAGTTTTAATTTCTATCGCTGTTTATTTAACCTCCGTGCTGCGACATAAACTTTTATGTATAACAATAAAAGATGACACGTTGGAAATAATAATAATAATAATAATAATAATAATAGTAGTGATGCTTGGACTCACTGGAGGCCCCATATCTGGACCTCTCTGCAATCCTGGAACTGGAATCTGGCTTTTACAGTTCCTCAAAGTAAGACACAAAAAAGAAGAAAGAAAACACCAGAAGAACAATAATGTCAAAACCCAGCAAAGCCTATTTTCCCATGACCATATTCCTGTCCCTAGCTCTCCTTTTGCTCGATACGCATTTCTCAACCTGTAATGGGGTCTCAGTTTTGGACCTGAATTCGCTCCAAATCGGTGAGATTGAGGGACTGGAGAAAAGGGTTTGTTCTTCCAACAAGATCGGAGATTGTTTCGGTGAGATAGAAATGGAAATGGATTCAGAGATCAGCAGGAGAGTTTTGACAATGCAGAAGAAGTACATAAGCTATGAGACTCTTAAGAGGGACATGGTTCCGTGTTCAAGTCCTGGAGCTCCGTACTACAACTGTCATGTTGGCCCTGCAAATCCTTACAGTAGAGGTTGTGAGATGATCACTAGATGTAGAGGTACCATCAAAGGACTGAATAATTAAAAAACTTTTGGGTTTTTTTTAATTATTATATATATATATATATATATTAGGTTTTTTTTAAATGTACCGATGTATTGGGTTTCTGGAACTTTTGTTGTTATTTTTGTACCTTAAGAGTTAAGTCCCTCGTTCTGTGATAACATATATAAAAATGAATGCTAATGCTTAGCTTCATTTGTGGAGAGATTTCTCAACAAACGTGAATGCAGGGTTGATGCTTCATAAGGGAATTGTTTCGTGTATGTGTTTCCCTTTTGTACCTTCTTTAAAAAAGACTGCTTTGTTGAAGTTTAAATAATTATTATCTGTGAACTAAAAAGTTAATATATAAGAAGTCCTTTTTTGCTTGGAATGCTCACTAAAAAAAGAAACTACTTTTCTGAGTTTGTCTAAATCTAGGCTCCTGCTTGGATACTGGATAGTGCTGAATTTTTCTTTGTTAGGAATCTTTAATATCATCCAATGGAAAGTAGGATTTCGTCACCAGTGCAAAATTGGGAAAAGTCCTTTATAATGGTATCCCATATGCTTGATTTTCTCTCTCAAATCCAACTTTATGAACAGCCTTTCCTGTTAGCTTCCCAATCCCTCCCTCTTCCCTCCAGCCAAAAGATGAAGACTAAAATAAAAGTAAGGACAGGAGCAAAAGCCTCCTCCACTCTCTGATCTTACACTCAGCACCAGATCCACTTGCTGAGGAGGCTTCATATTCGCGAATATTTCTTCAGCGCAACCAAAGTCCTCCCTTGGAGGAAAACAATCCTTGATATGTAGAAGTTCATTTTAGGACTCTGTAAAAATTTAGAGATGGGATAACTTCGCTTGGTAATACATGACATGTCTTGATGTAAGGATAAATCTCACTTCCCTAGGGCCATAATCTTCTTGGCATTCTTTTTAGATTGCTTCACTCTGCCTTCTATTCGCCATGCTGCATTAGATCTTTCATATGTGCTTTTTATCAGGCATCAATTCTTTACTAGACTAAACTTTCATTTATTCCGAATCGGTCATTTGTTGGGCGGTAAGGTTGCTCATTCTCCGTAACAAGGTCTTGGGTTTAAATCAGTGCCATTGCAATGAGGGATCCGTATGACACTTGAGGATTCATTGCCTCGTTGGTGCTCTCTTGGTAACCCAGCTTCTATTCCTACAATCCTTAATGACTATCTAAGTACTGCATAGAAGTGCAACATCTTCTGTATTTGACGCTTCTTACGAAGGGTTTTATAAAAAAATACAGAGTTGTGCACCATTATTTCCCATAATCTTGGTGTTCTTGAAGTATTGATGTTGGTAAATCCATTTAGTGATTAAATAAGGTCATGTAAAATGATCTTTACATGATCCTTGCTGTTTGCTTCTTTTTTTTTTATTTCTTTCTTTCTTTTTTTTTTTTTTGAAGTTTAAAATAAAACTCTCTTGTCATATTTACATTGAGACTTATTGAAGCAATTAATCCTCTTCGTACGTTCTCTCAACCCCATTTAAAATACTGCAGGTTCACCTATATGTTAGCCTTAGAACATATTAAGAGGAAAAATGAATCTTGTTGTCTTATTGTTGTTATGTTATTTAAAAGAAACATGTATTATCAAATAGAAAATCAGGGCCTAATACTTAAGCTAGACCATACAAATTCTTATCGGAATTTCCCCTTGCAACTATGTTCTTTCTGCCAACTTATCTCACTATGTGTAGTATGGTCAGAGCCACTAGAATTTCAAATGTGAAAGCTCTGTAGCCGTATCCAGTATAGGGCATAATATGAGTAATCATCCCACTTCATAGAAATGTCAGAAAGTATTGGTTATGTCTTTTACCAAGTTTAGGTTTAAGCTTGTTATGTCTTTTATGATGTTTATGTTTAAGTTTGTTATAATAAATTTGTAATAAATATGAACTAGTAAAATGGATATGTGAGATTGGTATCGCAGTTCGACAACCACCTATATACGCAGGGCGATGTCTAGAGTATGAACAATTCACCAAGTAAACAAAGTTATAAATCAATTAGACTTATTCTCCTTTAAGGCTCTTTCTCTAAGTATGATGCCTATGACTATAACGACCTAATAAATATGCTCAGTGAAATCTCTTCGACATAAAACGTTGAAATCTCCTTAACACAGTTTTAGCCCAAAACCCAAATCTCTTCTCCCGAATGAACAAAAGATATAAAACGCTCATAAATAATTTATCTGCAATTTTGAGGCTCTCTCGCCATCCTAAGACCATTGTAAGGCTTTACATAAATAGCCTAAAGAACCATTAATCATGATCTTTAAAGCAATCCACTGTTCGGATTTTGTTACAGATTTTATTGTAATAAATTCAGCAACAAACCTGCAAATAAAAACCATTCTCGTTGAAATCTTGAAATCATTAGTTAAAGTTGCACAAATCTAATGGATACCTTCATGTACCTAGATAAGTTATAGAGCAAAACACAATCATCTTTGCAAATCAAGTCGCTCATCTAATTTTAACTTTTCAAAAATTATTAAAAGCTGACTTTGAACAAATCAACCCAATTAACTCTTTTAAAACAATTTCCACAAATCATAAAATCACAAATTTGTATTGTTTGACTTATAAGAACAAGAAACAAAACGATTAGAGCAATTTGCGCAAATTTCAATAATTCTAAAACTTTCTAAAATTAAATCCAACGAATCCATACTTAGTCCAAATCGAGTTCATACAACAAATTAACCACAAAATCAAATCAAATGACAAATCCTACGATAAAAAAAAATAATGCCAATATTAAAATCCCAACAATCTC
This sequence comes from Artocarpus camansi, assembly GCA_002024485.1. Lineage (NCBI taxonomy): Eukaryota > Viridiplantae > Streptophyta > Magnoliopsida > Rosales > Moraceae > Artocarpus > Artocarpus camansi. The sequence goes on from LNSY01103972.1 coordinate 5,065, forward strand.
CTTTTTGGCATTATTTTGGCAAAATAACACAAGAAAAAAAAAACACCCTCTTCAAAGATAGAAACTACCAAAAAGTAATAGTAACTCCCTTTAAATAGTGCATTCAAGAATATATAAAGATGTTAAACACTAAAACTAACACTAAAACAGAAAACAAAATAAAATTATCTTCCCTTTCTTGTTAAAAGAATAACCAAAGCAGACTCAAGGAGGATTGATTGAAGTGGAGGAGGATGAGCGTTGTGTAGTTGGCTATGCGGAAGAGGTGGAGACAACTTGAACAGTGGATGACGTAGAGATATCAATGACAGCCAAATGATCCTGTTGTAGAACTTGGCGCAATATATGATGGATCAACAAGAAGTTTCATACTGGGACAGGTTCTTGTGACGGTGAACAACTAAAAGTTTTATTTTAAAATAGAAAATGTTGCAACAATTTGTTTTAATGCCAAAAGTATTAAGAAAGATCCAATCAATATAAATGCTAGTACTTTGACCACTCAAAGTTATGTTCAAAAATAAAATATGTACTATTTTGGATTTCTAATTAAGTTAAAAATTTCAATTTGCATCGTGTGTACGTAAAATTTGGTTTAAACAACACCTCCTTTTGAATATTTTTTCTTTTCAATACTTTGATTTTCAGAAGATAAAAAACTATTCAAACTAACCTATTCATCTAGATCACCTATAGATTTTTTTTTTAATTTTAATTTTAGGGGGCCTTTTACTCTATCACCAAGGTAGCCTTTTTTCATGGTAGATCGTCCTCTATATATTTGTGATGCATAGGCCCATATTACTTATGGATAGCATTGGCACAAAAGTGTAGGTAGCTTTTTCCCCATTAATAAAAAAATTGCATATGAATTTTGTTTCAATCTACTAAAGTCTTGTATATGATTTTTCTAAAACAAAAGTGATTGGAATACAAGAATGGATTAAACTCTAAGTCACGAGATAATTCATCAACCTTTGATTATTGTGCCTTAAAATCAACATTTTGATAGAGAAAAAAGTGAAGTTGTGTACAAAAAAATTGGTTCATAAAAATTTTAATTCAATCAAAAAATAAAGAAATTCCAAATTTCAAGTTTGATCATAATAGTTTATGGATCATATTCACATAGTATAAATACCAATATCTTTTCTCAAAGATTCAAATCTTTGACACTTGTGAGTGCATGTTGTGTTGAGTGGAAGAGTTAGCAAATTATAATTATCTGACGATCTTATACCTATCAAAACACAACTGTCATTAGCATCAAACACTTGACCATTTTTTTTTTGAATTTCACAAACAAAGTCTTGATTACACAATTGACTTATGCTAATCAAATTAGCTTTTAAACTTCTACAAGTAATACATTTTTGAGCCTTGGAAAACCATGCACATTTAATGTTCCCTTACCAAGAACACAACCTTTCATACTGTCGCAAAATGTGACAAATTCTTTACCACATTCTTAGTAGTTTGACAAAATCTTCTAATTTCCTATCATATGCCTATAACAACCACTCTCCAATTACCAAGCATCAGTAGTACAAGCTTTTAAAAAGGTGTATGCAACAAAATCTCCTAAATGAGATTTTCTTATCCAAAACTTCCTAGAAGATTTATTAGACAAGTCTATTTTAATTTTAGGTTTTTGTTTTTGATTATATGCTTTTACTTGCAGACCTCTTTTTAGCACTTCTAAAATACTCATAAAATTTAGGTCTTATATACCCTGGAATTTTATAGTAATGACAAATTGGAATAAATTTGTTTATTATTCTTTTTGTTGTAACAAAGTTTTTAAAAACAGATTTCTTACTTTCACTTACCTGAGGTATTTGAAAGTCCTGCTACATGTTAATGAAGGTTGCCTTCACAAAGGTGGTCTTCTCTGAGTTCTTCTGTCTTTTGTAGCCAAGCCCAAAATGAAAACCTTAGGTTTTTGTTGAGATAGTAAATGATCCAAGTTTGTCATTTTGGAGTTGAGCATTCTTAGATTCTTTTGTATTTGCTCCAATTTAATTTTGGTTTTTGCAAGTTTCTTCTAATGCTTTATGGCAAAAATCTCATAATTTGTCGCCGCCCTTGATAACTCTTCATTTTCCTTTTTAAAAGTAGCAACTTTTACTTCAAATGACTTGTTGAGTTTGCAAATAACAGGCCACTTACTATAATCTTCTTGTAGGCCTTCTCAATGTTGTCATAATTAAGATTTTCACCATCACTATTAGAGTGTCTCGAAGTATGTGTCTTTAAAACCATTAGTAGATTATGTTGCTTCTTTGGTTGCAAAAAATTCTACAACAATGGTGTCATAATTCAATAACAAGTTACTTAGGAATTTAGTGCTTATAGTGAAGGCCACATAATTGCTGGTACGATCTTCTATATCATCTACCCTCCCTTTTGAAGCATCATTGCTCCATGTTGATGTCATAGCCTTATTCTTCTTTTTTAGAGTGTTTACACATTCAAATTGAATGTGACCGATCTTCTCACTCGTGACATTAAACTCCTTTCTTTCTTTTTTTCACTTCATATTACTGGGAGGAAGAGAATTTGTTCTTTTGAGGATTTTTATTTTTTGAGTTCTTTGTAACTTTCCTTTTATTATCAAACTTCTTTAAAATTTTTCTAAAATTTTTTGTAAGCATATCAAGGGATTCACTTAAATTTTCATAACCATCAAACATGTCTTTGTTTATGTAGTCACCCATATCTACCCGAAGCACTATGCATATATCCTTCTTTGACTTCTAGAACATTAACTTAAAGGTTTGAAGAGATCCCATGAGTTCATCTAACCTCATTTCCTCGACATATTTGGCTTCTTGTATGGCAGCAACCTTGAAAGCAAAACACTCCGAAAGTGATTTCAAAGTCTTCTTCACCAATTTAGAGTCTAGATATTTTTCTCAGAGGGCAAAAGCTTCGTTTGTAGTATCACAAAGCTTTGAATTAAAGTCTGCTATGTACTTATCTTCCTTCATATGAACTATTCAAAATGACTTGTCAAAAGTTGTAGTTTTGATGATTTCATAGCGGTTGTATCTTCATGTGCAGTTTGGACAATGTCCCATGCCTTTTTTGCCGTTTCATATGTGGAAATTAATTTGAATTGATTGACATTCATGGCTTTAAAAATGGCAATCAATGCTTTAGAATTGCTATTAGCAAGCTTATCTTCATCAAATGACCACTTTTCATCAAGTTTGAGTATGGTATTTCCTTCATCATCCTTCGATGTAGGATGAGTCTAACCTATTATAATAGACTACTACGCACTTTCATCAAAAGTCTTAATGAAGGCTTTCATGTAAGCCTTCCAATATAGATAGTTGAAGCCTTCAAGGTATGGTAATTTGGTCACCGAACTCCCTTCTCTCATAATATTCATGCTTGTCAAACAATCGGTAAACCCAAGACCTTACCAAAAACATATTAGTGACCTGAATAGATATCAAATGAAAGTATTGGTTATGTTTTTCATGAAGTTTATGCTTAATTTTATTTTAACAAATTTGTAATAAACATGAAATAGTAAAATAGACATAAGAGATTGGTATTGCGGTTCGGTAACCACCTATATCCACGAGGACACGCCCAGATGTATGAACAATTCACTAAATAAACAAAGTTACAAATCAATTGGACTTATTTACCCAAAGACTCCATCTTTAAGTATGGTGCCTATAACTCATAATAACCCAATGAACATGCTCAGCAAGATTCCCTCGACTTAAATGTTGAAATCCTTTCAACTCAAAGTTTTCTCTCAAAAACCTAAATCTCTTCTCTAGAAGAAATAAAAGAAATAAAATGCTTATAAATAATTTCTCTATAATTCTAAGGCTCTCTCGTCATCTTAAGACTATTATGAAGCTTTATATAAATAGTGTAAATTGCCAGCTAGTCGTTGTTTTCAAATCAGCCTCTTGTTTAGATTTTGTTGCAGATTTTGCTGTAACAAATTTGGCAACAAATCTGTAAATTTGGAAACAAAATCCATTCTCGTTGAAATCTTGAAATCTTCAATTAAAGTTGCAAGAATCTGATGGAGATCTTCATGTATCTGGATGAATTATAGAACAAAACACAATCGTCTTTGTAAATCAAATAACTTTTCTAATTTCAACTTCCCAAAAATTATTAAAAGTTAACTTTGAACAAATCAAACTAATTAACATTTTTTGAAACAGTTTCCACAAATAATTAAATCATAAATCTGAATTTTTTGACTTATAAAAACAAGAAACAAAACAATAAGAGCAAGTTGACCAAATTTTAATAATTCTAAAACTTTCCAAAACTATATCCAACGAATCCAAACTTAGTCTAAATCTAATTCCTACAGTAAACTATCCATAAAATGAAATCAAATAACAAATCCTATAATAAACAAAATAATGCCAATATCAAAATCCCAACAATGTCAAATAGACAAATCATTAGGCTCAAAACCATAGCATTTGCTACTTTATGATTTGTGGACTTGTGGTCTGAGATCTGACTCTAATGAATCAAAAGAATGGCCTCTTTTAATTTTATTCTTATGTTTTTTATCTGGATCCACTTTTGCGTGTCTTGTTTTCTATTATCCTCAGTTGAGTTTTGCTAGACCCGTTCATGACTTTTTCTTTTTATTCTCTCTTCAATTCCATGGACTCATTCTGATCAGTCCACGTCATCCCCTTAATAGAGTTTCGTATATATGGTCGAATTCTCTACTTTTGCCAACGATTAAAAAAATCTTCTGATATTTCCCGAGGATTATTCTAAAACTAGTGTGACATGTTATGTTTTTGGTTTATTAGCATAATCTCATAACATGTGTGACATCGATATGGCTGACTATTGAGGTATACTTCGATCGATATCCATATATCATCGATGGTCACCTTCATCACTCGACCTTGACATGGGTTGGAGTTCTTTGGTGGCATCATCGTAACATATTGACGAACTTGATTAGTTGAACTTGCTTTTCATCTATCTTGATCCTCCAACCTTTAGGGACACATGTCTTGCTCTCGATCCTTGTAGAGAAAATTCTCCAACAAGTTGGATAGGTCTAAACTGCTAAAATACATTATAATGATATCATATTAAATGTTAACGGAATATGATGAATATCTAACGAAAGAACTGATCTTGAAATATAAATATCCCCTCTTTCTTTTGTGCACAACTTGTTGCAAACACCACACAAAATATTAATACATGAATGGGTTTGGTAACAAGTTTGGAGGGATCGCACTTTAGCCTGATTATTATATCTTTGAATTTTAATCTTTGTGGTTCCTTAACACGGTTTCATCTTTTAGCAATTACACTCAAATGTGTACATTATTACGTTTTGATGTACTTTTTGGTTGGTTGAAAGCATCCTCCTTTCAAGAAAAAAAAAAAAAAGCATACAATTTCATTGGAAAGAAAAGACTTTTTTTGTCGAAATAATAATAATAATTAATTATGAGAACTAAACTAAACTTTTAGCATAAAATCAGCAATTTCATGCAGACGGAAGAATGCGGGCTGTGCGTGACTCTAGCGGTACTTAAAACACTCTGGCAAACCGTAAATCATCAAATCCCTCTCTCCGTTCTCCTTGCGCCCTTCTATCTCACCCTCCAGATTGCTACTCACTCTCTCTTTTTGTCTCGCTGTTCTTCTCTTCTTTTTCTCTCTTCTCGGACCTACCAGATCAGCTCCAAACGAGCACACCTCCGCCGGCAGCAAGTCTCTTGATCTATCGCCGCCGCGCCTATCCAGAACTGCAGATCCTGCAACGTCTCCAGCATTAGATCACCGTCTGCCTTCCCCAGTCCCACCCCAATCGCCGCTGCCAAGTCGTTGGGTCGACTTAATGCCTCCTTTATCAGATCCCAGCAGTCGCGAGTCGTCGTGTTGTCGCCGTTGGATTTCATTGATTTAAGCGCTGATAAGAGCAGCTTTGCGCCTCCTCCATCGAATCTTCACAGTCGTGGGTCGTCACCATTGGAGTTCATCGATTTGAGCGCCAACAAGAGCTTTGAGGTATCAACGATGGCGACTTCGAGCTTTTGAGCTTTGAGCTTTGAGCTTTGAGGTCCAAAATTTTTTATCTATATGTTCATGCATATGTGAAAATATATGATAATATGCATCGGAATTTCTATTGGAAATTTGTTCGGATTGATTCGTAATAGCGATTTTATTGCGGATTGGTGTTGGTTTTTATTGGCAGCAAGAGAGATTGAGGGTAAGGTTGTGGCGATGAAAAAAGAAAATGTTCAAAAGAAAGTTTGGGTTTTGTACGTGTTTGGATTGATTTGCAATAGCGATTCCGTCATTTGTTATTATTATTTACAGGTATGTATTTTGGGATGGGGGAGGGTTAATTTCACAAAATGGGTCAAAAAAATTTTGAATTACAATAATGATTTTTTTTGTCAAAAAATACATTTTTTTTAATTAGGTAAATTATTTTAGTCTTTTATAAAAAAATAAAAAAAAATTTAAAAATTTATATAAAATTAAAAAAAAAACTAAAATTGTTTTGATATTTAAAATATTTGTTTTTTTAATATATAAAAAAAAAAAGCTTTCTCTTTAAGGCTTGTTTTTTGAAATCCCTCTTTTTGGGATCTGCATACAGCCATCATTCGTTCTCTTTTATCTGTATCAATAATAAAATTTCTAGAACTGATGGAATTGTACCAGCTATAGCTTTTTATCTGTCAAAGTTTAACAATGTTTATATTGAAGTGTGCCATCGATCTCTGTTTGTTTTGTGCTTTGAAGATGGCGGGTTCGGAATTGGAACCGGTGGATTCACCAAGTTCTGCTCCAGTGTCTGCATAGTGACTAGAGGCGGGTCGTGTTTATTTATTTCAAAAAATGTGTTAGAATATAAGC
>LNSY01104834.1:0-10252 GCA_002024485.1 Artocarpus camansi
AGGCAATTTTCTTCCATTTTCTTAAGATTTCCAATGATACTCAAGCAATATTTCTCTCTTTTCTTCTAGTTTTCTTGTGATTTTCTTTCCATATCCTTATTTCTCTTTCAATTTTGAGCATTTTGATACCATTTCCATACCATTTTCTAACCTGTTTGGCTTTTGTGGGTTTAGAAACTTCAAGAACTGTTAAGATTCCTCAGAATTTAGAAACCTTTAGTCTTAGATTTCCTTTCAAGAACCTATTATTTTTAGAAAGATGTCAAAAGCAATCAATATTGATTTAAGCACAAGCATGGTGAAAACCCTAGACCAGTGGTGACGAAAGGGAAGTCGACGAATGGATTCGAGAGCAATCCATATCAAGTCGAGCCTCAGAGTTGGTGGTGTTGGGACCAGCAATGATGGAGCGAATCCGATAGAGAAAAGAAATAGGCAAGCTAGTTCGTTAGTTCAAGACAATCATATTGAAGCACTTGAAAAAAGGAAGTATGTCTTTCCAACAAAAAGGGTCTTTCTTTTCCAAAAATCCAGAGTTCGTCTTAACCGAGGAGGATTTACTAACAATTAAATCGAAGTATTAAATTCCATCTTTGGTTGACTTATGATTACCCTATCTTGAACAACGAGCGGATACACAAAACTATAACTAGTTTTGTGTATACACGAAGTGGTTCAAGCTCAAACTGCGACCCCCAATTCAAAGTTTATGTTAGAGATCATCGGTCACTTCAACATCTCCATGACTTAACTCATGCCAAATGAAATTTGGCTATTAATCACTCTGATGGTGCTTATCAAAAAGCTAGCATCGACTTTGACATCTATGACTTCCTTCAATGTTACTACTTGAAGCCAATCAACAAAAATAAGGGCCGATTTTACTTTGTATATTGTCGGTCAAAGCAGCTTATTTTAGATTTTGTCAATGCAGATAGGCATTGGCAGGAGAGATATTTCTTTATGTTGATCAATCGTAATTCAGTCGAGTTGAATACTCAATTTCCCTTTCCATTCGCATTTGACCATATCAGTATGTGTTGACACTTGTTTAATTCAAATAGTAATTCCAACTAATCCTCAACTTTGTCCTTATGTAGATTATGAACCAAATCACCCAGCCCTCGTCGGTGAGAGGCTTAACGTAAGGTTAAGGGAATTGCTCGCATTGACAGGGCATACTTGGACAAATATTTCACATCCTGATCGACTCAAAAAATTGTCTCTTTAGAAAAAGTTTAGAGAAATCCTAATAGGTATTCCTATTCGTTTTTTAAAGTGAGTCGATTGGGTCTTTGCATACTGTGGTGCACTTCATAGCTATATGGTCTATCAAAATTCGTTACTCTTCTATCTGACGAAGACGCTCTTCTTGTGAAAGCTATGCTATTAGCCATGAAGGTTACGCTACCCTTGGTTGATGAGATAAGGAAGAGAAAAGCTGCTAAAAGGGCAGTGAAAAAGAAAAAGACCAATGTTGATTTGCTTCCACCACCTCTGTTTGACATCCAACTACCAACGTTAAAGAAGAGAAAGGAGCCAAAGTCTTTTCCTCCTATCGAGGTTGCCGAGGAAAGGATTGTTGACAAGACACTTGGCATCCCTGAAAATGTTAGCATCTTTCAAGAGAGGGAGGCAAAAATGATGGCATTGAGAAATTTTAATTTCAAACATGATGAAGACACCCTAGGCAAGAAGTCATCTACATCGCTAGACAATGAATCGACTTTGGCTCTCGGACAGGTAGAATACCAAATCTCGTCTTGAAATTCAACTTGATTTGCTTCATCAATTAGTATTGAACTATTTTGTTGTACAGGCACTTCAACTTCACTACATTTTTGTGAACAAGGGCGCTTATAAATACGAGCAGGTACTACGCAGATACCAAATTGCTAAAGAAAAGCTTGCAAAGGTTGAGTCTGAGAGGGACCACAAAATAAGAGCTGGATGATTTAATCGATGCATTGATTAGGTCAAATGAGAAGCTAATCAACCTAGGTAGCAAGCTTCGCCTTGAGGAGGAGAAAGTCGCCAACCTAGCAAAAATAATGCAGAACAAGGACAAAGGTATCGTAGACATCAAAGAGCAACTACTCGACATCCGTGGCACTTCCTCTCTTAAAGCAAGACTTGAGGCCTTAAAGGAATTCAAGTCAGGCAAACTTAGTGCCTCGGATATCAAAAAAGGGATAGCAAAAAAGTAGCTACTATCTCTTGATGAGCTTGACGTCGAAGTAATCGATGCAAATGAGATAGTTCTTGAAGATGACGAGGTCAAAACTGCTCTGCCTGAAACAAGAGTCGACATCGTAAAGGCCAATGAGCAAGTTGTTGATCCCCTAATTGTGCAAGTCATATAGGGGGAAAATGTCCAAGCTGAGGGAGAAATCCAATGAGAAATTTTTGTGCTTGTTTTGTAATTACTTGAACAATTTATACTTTTGTTTGAACAAATTTGTTCTCTATAGTTTTTGTTTCATATTTCAAATAAAATTTAGTTTTCAATAAACTCTATTTCAAATCTGAGAATCTAGTAATGACTAACTTTTAGGGGGAGTCATGGAAATGGCAATGCACCTTACTAAATCTCTTGATGTATGCTCGAAGAGACTTTCCTAGGCTCTGTACGACTGACCATAAGTCCTTAGTTATCGTGGTGGTTCTTATATGGACAGAATAGGTTTTGATGAATGAATGTACCATGTCTTCAAAGTTGTCAATTGATCTTGTCGGTAGGTTATTGAACCATCAAAGCGCTAGGCCTTTAAGGCTCTATATGAACAGCTTGCACATCATTTCGTCAAAGATCGAGTTAGGAATGCTTATTGTGCTTACTACGTTCTTGTATTGCAACAGGTAGTCCTTAGGATCTTATGTCCTGTCAAAGTAAGCGAACACAAAATTATCGTACTTAGGAGGGGCTACAAAAGTAATTCTTCTAGTGAACGGGGTTTCTCAAATGTTTTTTGAGATATCATCAAGTGCTAGGGTCTTGCTTGTTGCCTTTGATACTTTCTAATCGATCTTCCCCTCCACGAGTTTGGTGATTCTACTCGAGCATTTCCTTCATCATCTGCTAAATTGACTCGGGAGTTGATAGGGTCGGTGCTGTCATTTCTTCAAATCAAACCATTGGTTCGACTGTCCTTTCGGCTTCATTCATTTCACTACTCTGTCCGATCAGTTCTACATAAACGTTTGTTATTGTCATAGTCGTTGCCATAACAGACATTGCTACGATTGTCAAAGTTGTTGTTGTTGGTGTTAGAGTTGAGGGGGTGTAAAGTGGCTACATCCTACCAATGAGGCTTTAAGAGGATGGTTGTCTGTTTGTCTATTGTGTCTAAAACTACCATTGTGCTGCTGTTGTTACTAGGAAAGTCGAGTACCTATAGTATGGGTAATAGCATGATAGCGAGGCCATCTGTGAGTTCTGGTAACTAATCTAACTCCTCATAGACGAGTTCTTGTTGCTAAGCTACACTATTCTCATGTCATATTCTTGAGAGTGCATAACTTGCTCCTGGAGTATTTTCTTCAGAGCCTCTACTTCAGTTGTGAGGGCTTCCATCTGTTGATTTGTTCGAGTTTCTTCTGTCTCTTCATTTGGAATTTTTGGAATTTCATATGCGTTTCAGTTATCGTTGTTTGCCATTTGTGGTTTAGCTAGAGATCCTGGAGTTGATGATATTAAGGCACCATAGTAGGTGCCAAACTATAGACTACAAGAAAAGATAAAATGTGTCAACTCAAATTAATATATGTTTAAGGAATTTGGGCCCTCAAATCACCGTTATTTGGATCTTTTTTAGCTTTAGAGCAAATGCAACATATTATATTGTAGAAAACAACTAACGAGTTAGAATCAAGTAAAATAAAGTAACATTGGAAAATAAGAAAGATACTACACGTAAATTTTTATAGTGGTTCACTCTATAAATCATAGCTATATCCACAGTTCTTTACTATTATATAAATTGTGGATAGATTACAAATGTATAAGGTAAGGAATGATTTTGGCAGAGTTTCTATATGTGCATTTTTTTATATGTCTACAACTAAAGGTTTTGTCCCTTTATATAGAGAGTAGAAGAGAGACGTGGCTTTCGACCAACTAATGGAGTGGAGCAGTTATGTGAAACTAACTATAGTAATAGACGTGTCAATCCATAATAGGCTACAAAGATCGTGCTTCCTAACATTTAAATTCATAATTAGATGCGCTAACAATCGTTAATTCATGCTGATAACCGTCAGTTCGTGTCGATCGATCCTGTTAAACGAAAACTTAGAAACAAATCTGAATAACTTCAATAGTTGATGTAATCTAGATACAAATACATACAGGACAAGCTGATCGAAAGAAATGAAGCCTCAATTCGATTTATATTCACGTTGATCTTGTGTCGCTTCGCTCTACTCAACTTATTAATAATAGTGGGCCATCATTCTAGGCCTTTTGGACAATTTGGGCCAAACCAAACTGTACCCCAACAACCTTCTATATACATGTTTACCTTAGTTAGACATGCAAAACAAGAAGACCCCATAGATGAGTGACTCTAATTTTGTACTTCATTATAATTTCTTTTTTAAAAAAGGGAATGGAAATATTTGTCAAGGTGGTCGTATTTGGGATCCATGATAAAAGAGAAAATAAAGATGAGATTCTTGAAAGCGAATTTCAATAATTTCTTGGAAAGATTTGAGAATACTTTTGAGAGATTTAAGACTATTAAGAAGATTTTGTGGGATTAAGAGAGAAAAGATTGAAGAATTTTTTGAGAAAGGTGGTTGAAGATGGAAGAACTTTGAAGGTTATTTGGAAATTTTTTGAGAAAAGCTTTGAAGATTTAGAGAGAAGACAGAGAAAATTTGAGAGTTTAGAGAGAGAATTTAGAGAGATTGAATTGAGAGTTTTGAGCTTTGATGTATAGTGAATGATTATGCAAACAAGGAGTGTAGTATTGTTTAGACACGAGAGAAACTATACAAGCAAGTATGAAAAATAGAGTTAGGCTAAGTAGAAAATAGGGTAAGTACTCTAACAAATTACTACACATTATTAAACATTAAAAATAAGCAAACAATATTTATTAACAAACATGAAAATTGAACTTCAAATATTTTTGTCTTTTAAAGTTTTTAATTTTATTTTTAAAACATTTTTTAATTTTGTTTAAAAATACAAAGTTCTAAAAATTAGAAAAATATTGATAATCATTTTATTAAAATGTGTTTGTAGAGACCATTGATATAAAGTACCAATGAATCCTAATAACTTCAACCTCCATAATCTAAATCAATTCAATAAATTTTTGAGAATAACTTTTTTGAATTTTAAGAAAATAATGCATAAAATAAAAAAACAACACACAAAAATAAAATCAAAAACAAAAACAAAAATTAAATGTAAAATACAAGGACACAGTTGAAAATGGGTCATCTATACTATCCAAATGAAAAGGATACATAGAATGACATGAATAATGTTTAGAACGACATGAAAAATGTTTAGATATAAATGAACTCTTTTCAAAAAAATTTCAAGCACGTTCTTCACATTTTCCTTGATCAAAACAATTTTCTTTCAAAACAAAATCCTTTTTTACAGAGTTATCTTTTCCATATTTAGATTTACAATTGTCACTTTTTAAAACATCAAAGTTGCAAATTCATATGCTTCATCAACCAAAGACTAATCTATATCAATTGGTTTAGTCTCACAATTTTCAAAGTTAGCAAATTGTTTCAATTCATTAAATACATTGAATTTAGAAGTCATATTTCCAAAAGACAATTTTAGAATACCATTCTTGCAATTAATCAAAGCATTAGAAGTTACAAAAAATAGACGACCTAAAATGATAGGGACTTAAACATTCGATGTGGCAATAACTTGTGTGTCCAAAACAATGAAGTCTACTAGAAAATAAAACTCATTAATTTGAACTAATGGATCCTTAGCGACAGATGTCATCTTAAGTTCGCCTAAACCTAGTTGTTGGTAAATGGAATAAGGTAAAAGATTGATACTAGCACTAAGAGTTAGCAATACATGTTCAATTTGAGTGTTTTCTATAGACAAGAAATTGTAGGACAACCTAAATCTTTGAACTTTGATGGCGAATCATATTGAATGATGAAACTTATACTCTAAACTAAAAATGTAGTTTTAGTCACAGTATGCTTCCTTTTAATAGTACACAGATCTTTCAAAAATTTAGTATAAGATGAGACTTGTTTAATTGCATCTAAATATGAAATGTTAATTTTGACTTGCTTGACAAGTTTAAAAATTTTAGAATATTTGTCAAACTTTTTTTTTAAAGCAAAGCTTGAGAAAATAGAACTTTTAGAATAAAAATTTCTTTTGAAAAATATTTTCTTTTTCAAAATTCTCCTTATTACCATTAACTTTACCATCAGAATTAATAGTTTTATTAACAATTCTCGCACTTCAAAGAGTTGAAACAAAATTAATAGTTTCTTGTTGTGATGGAAAACTTAAAGAGGCAATTTCATTAACAAATAGGTAATGCATAGGTTTTTTTTTTTTTTAATACAAAGTGAAGAAGTGAGCTCAGAAATAGACTCATGAATCTCATGAATATCTTGTGAAGTGTGATTGTTTTAAACTTCTTGTTTCTAAATGAATTTTGGCAAAGTATTCTCAAGAGTTTTGACTCATAAATTAAAAATTTTAGGAGGTAGAAAATTTTATGGAGGCTTTTAAAAATTTTGTGGATTCAATGGATATTGGGATTTTGAGGTTGCTATAGAAATGGTAGATGATTTTGAGAATTTTGAAGTAGAAGTGGCTGTGGTTGAAATGCCTATTGTGGTTGATCATTCTTCCAAGTAAAATTAGGATGATTTCTTTATTGTGCATTGTTTGTGTCAAAATGTGGAGATGGAAATGGCTTCCTAACCGAGCCCAATTGATTTGTGTAATTCACCTATTCAAATGACTCTTTCTTAAAAATTGGACATTTATAAGCTAAGTGTCCTAGAGTTGATAAACACTACACAAAGTTTCAATCTTGGGTTCTTAAACATTCCTACGTTCTATGGCTTCAATCATTCTTGACAAACTAACAATCCTAGCATTTGGATCATTCTCTTGACTAAGTTAATGAACAACACCTTTTTGAGCATTAGCAAGATTAGATTGAATTGAACCTTTAGAATTAACATGTTGTCAGCATTGAGAGTTTTTCAACAAGGTTATCCAATAAATCTAACGTTTCATTAGATTTTTTAACAAGGAATTCTCTACTACACATTGTTTCAACAAATTAATGGGTTTCTAGAGATAAACCTTTATAAAAGAAACTTACATAACACCATTTCTTAAAACTATGACGTGGGCAAGAATTCAACGAATCCTAAAAATGTTCGTAACATTGAAAATAAACTTCCTTTGTATTTTGGGAAAGTTTTGAATTTGTTTATTCAAAGCATTGGTTTTATGAGTTCGAAAAAAATTCTTCAAAAACTTAGTTTGTATTTCTTGTGATGTGCCAATTGACCTTAGTTTCAAAGAAGAAAGCCAAGTTTTAAACTTATCTTTCAAAGAAAGAGAAAAAAGTTTAAGCCTAACAACTTCATTTGAAACATTTTAATCAGTGAAAGTAACAAAAACATCTTCAAACTCTTTAAGATGCAAGTATGGATTTTCAAATCCTAAGCCAAGAAAATTTGGAAGCAAATTCACGCCTAGCTTAAACCTAAAGTTAGGAGCATTTGAGGAAAAACAAGATACGATGGAGTGGATTAACTAGGTGGTTGTAAATAATTATGCATTGAATGAACAAAAGATTAGATGATTGTTGATTAACTAAATTTTTATTATAAACACTTTCATCTTTAGCTATTACATTTGAATGTAAAGATGCAACAGAAAAAATAGACAATACAACAGATTCCAAACATCTCCTACCTAAGCGATGAGATTTAAAAACATGAGATCATATAGGCATGTAAAAGAAAAATAATTACAAACACAATTTATACAAAAAATGCAAACAAAAATTTTTTTTTAAAAGGGGATGTTTTGCTTTTCTTTATTCATAATAAATAAAGTAGTGATGAGAAACATTCATCCCTTTCTTTTTTAAAAATTTTAGCTTTTGTTTTAATTTTTGTGAATAATGACCCTAATTGAATAATCATTATGAATAGTAACACGACATAAAAAGTAACATGCAAATGGCACGAACCATATTTATTTATTTATTGATTTATTTTTTACTTTTTTGCTATCTTTGGTACCTACAAAGCAAAGAAAATTAAAGCCAAATATATTAACTAAAATATTAACAAGTTCGGGCAATACAACTATTCCCTTAAGATGAAAGTAAATGGTACTGAAAAAGTAAAAGTTAGAAGTTAGATTAAATAGTTAGAAAGAAGTACTGAAAATATAAAAGTTAGGTGCTAGAGAGTTAGAATGTTGTAAGAAATAAAAAACATAAGATAAAACAATCGCAAGAAAGGATCGTCGCTTTAGTGAGCAAGCCAGTCTATGATAGAAATAGAAAAATAAATTATATATATACAATAATAAGGCAGTTTATCCTGCTAGATATATAATATACTTAATATATTGTCCTTATGCCTCTCTATTCCTTGGCAATAGCGTCAAAAACTTGTGTAGGTCTAAAAAGTAGGTCGATATAACCTTAAGTAGAAAGTTGTCTATGTAATAAAACTCGATGAATCCAAGGTCGATTTCAAATGAAAAGAGTATTGCAAAGGTCCAATATATTCTTTATATTATTTTTATTTATTAGTTAAATAATTTGAGAATTAAAGTTTGTTATTTACAATATATTTACAATTTTTACACTTTTTTTAACATTTTCATTTTTAGATTTTTTTGTGAGTTTTGATTTATGGAACTTCAACAATAAGAAATGTAGTTTAATTTAAAAGAAAGATGGAACTTTAATAATAAGTGCAATTTGATTTAGAAAAACAATAATTAAGACAATACTGAGAATTAAAGGTTCTATTTTGGCAATTAATTTAACTATTTTTTAGTTTTTCTAAATTACATATTCAGTTGTTTTAGAATTTAATATGCCATCTTTTATCGACAATAAATCAAGAACTACTAAGCATTTAATGTGCTAGCTCACGTTTATAATACAGCAAAAATTTAACTTAATAAATATGCATGATTTCAATAATGATCAACTAAAATAACTTAACAAAATAAAATAAGCATCTACCATGCCATTCCCTATTGACGACTAATCAACATTCTCCCAAGCATTATTCATGCCAACTTATGTTTACAATATATCAAAACTCAATTTTATGAAAATTTTTGCTAAGTTAGTATTTAAATCACTAGTTTTCTGAAAATGATTTTTGCATTAAAACCGCTTAGAAAACTAAGAAAAACTAAAAAATATTTAGGTTGATTTTACCAAAATTTTCCCCCTCTCTACTTAGCTAGAAAGAAAATTAAAAATACATATTTAAAATTAAAGCACATATTATATTATTAAACATAATTTTTATGATGTAACATTAAAACTATATTTTACAATTACATGAACTAAGACTAACAACTTAAAAAAAAAAAACTAAAACAAAATGTAAACTAAACGATGAGAAAGGGTGATCCGATGAAGGAATACCATGAGCTATTTAGAGGAGGGGGAAAGAGCTACATTACAACACATTTAAGATTGTTTATTTATTTTTATTTATTTGTTTATTTATTTGATATGTGTTGCTAAATGACTCGGATTGCATGGCCATTTTTTGTAATGTTGGTCGGCCATGTGATAAACCCTTATTTAGAACTATTTATTAATTTTTTTATTTTTTTCTTTCGCACATTTCAACTCTCCTTAGAATGCAAATCTAGGTTTGCAATTTATTGATATGTAGAGCATGATCACATGAAAAGGACATGCTTAGGCCGCCTATTGCACTTACGTGGACTTCAGCAACAGTGTGGATCACGTGGGACCAAGGGAGTTGATCTTGGCCATAGGTTGAGTCACGGGTAAGCTAAATGGACTAATGTAAAGGCAAGCACGCGTACAAACTATTGGACGTGATCCAAAGCTAATATGAGTTATGGAAGACATGTATACGGCCAATATCAGTTTACAGGCACAATCGGATGACCATAGAGCTGCCACATGTTAGGGGAAATTCAAATTCAAATTTTTATAGCACCTTTTGTATTTTTTTTTTGTTTTTGTCTATTTTAGTGTCGTTTTGCTCT
>LNSY01106302.1:0-10471 GCA_002024485.1 Artocarpus camansi
TTGTGTTATCTTACTAAATTGTTATTGAATGTTTGCTTATGTTCGATATATGAATCTTTTTGTTAGATCACAATGTCTAAAGCACTTTATCTTCGATACTTAATAAAAGTATTAATACTTTAACTAGCAAGAACTATAATGATTAGAAATGGAACATGAATATTATCCTATCTTTTGAGAAACTAAAATTTGTGCTACGCCTACTAGTGAATTCACTAATTAACAAACCCAAGCGTATGATTGCTGGTAGAATGTTGATAATCAGGCTTGTTACTATATCATGGCTAGCATGAATAATGTGCTACAAGCTCAACATGGGGATCATGAGACTACTTGTCAGGTCAAGGATAATCTTGAGGATATGTTTGGAGGCCAAGCCTTGAAGAAGCAACGAGGGGCACTTTGGAAGCTTCTCAATTGCCAACAAAAACCAAGAACATTTGTGAAGGATCACATGATGTAGGTCATAGATAATCACGCTAAGGCTTAAACCAGTAGAGCCAACATTAATGCTAAAACATAGATGAATATAGTTTTTGAGACTCTTTCTAAGAAATTCATACCATTTAAAGTATCATATAACATGAGTGATAGATAGGATATGACCATAACTAAGTTGATCAAACAGTTGTAGAAGTTTGAAAACTTGATCAAGGAAGCTCCAGCTAGTGGCGAGATGAACTTTATGGATGTATATATATCTAGTTCCAGCTCTAACATTAGGAGTGCAAAGAAGCAAATGACCAAGAATGAGAAGTCTTCTATTCCAACAAAGAGTAAGGATAAGAAAAATAGGAATAGGAACCCAAAGAAACTAAAGTGTTTCTTCTACAAAAAGGTTTAGCACATTAGGAAGAATTGCTAGGACTTTCAAACTAAAGGAGATAAGTGTGAACTTTTGGTTGTTAATAAGACTTGTTTAGTTAAAGAATCACATGACACTTGGGTCATATATTCTAGAGCAACTGACCATATTTGTGTTTCTCTATAGGGTTCAAGGAAATGAGAAATCCACTGCATAAGCACTTGATGTTATAGATGGATGATGGATCCTTAGTGTTAGTTGAAGTAGTAGGAGACATCCATCTTTATTTTGATAGTTCAGGGGTTTAATGTTGAGAGATATATGTTCCTAAACTTAAAAGGAATTTAATTTCTATCACTTGTTTATTTAAGTATTCTTATTTAATTTCTTTTAATAATAAAGTTGTGATTCGTAAAAACAAATCTTTTATCTATAGTCGAAGGATGCAAAACAACCTATACTTTTTTAAACCTAAGATGGACTCACTACTGAACACTAAGATAAATGATAATTCTAAAAGACTTAAGGCTTCTCACTCTAATAAGACTTATCTTTGGCACTTGCGATTAGGTCGCATTAACCTAAATAGGATTCAAAGGTTGGTAAAGAATAGACCTCTACATTATTTAGAGGTAGAATCTATACCACAATGTAAAACTTGTTTGGAGGGCAAAATGACTAAAAGACCACTTGGATCTAAGGGCAATCGAGCCAAAAATGTCTTAGAACTTATAAAGAGTTATATTTGTGGTCCCACAAACATCAAAGCACAAGAAGGGTATGAGTATTTTGTCACTTTTATTAATGACTACTCGAGGTATGGGCTTACCTTATGCATCATAACAGTAAAACTTTTGACAAGTTCAAGGAGTTTCGAGCTAAAGCAGAGAAGCATTTAGGTAAACCCCTAAAGACACTTCTATCCAATCGAGGTGGATAATACCTCTCTAATGAGTTCTTAGTACACTTTGTAGAGAATAAGTTTTTATCCTATTTGATTGTGTCTGGTACTCTATAGTGACATGGCATGGTTGAAATAAGGAATAGGACTTTGTTGGAGATAGTTAGATCCATGATGAGTTATTCTATATCCATTATCTTTTTAGGGATATGCACTAAAAACTGTTTGTTATCTTTTGAACAATGTGCCTTCAAAATTAGTTCTTAATATTCTTCATGAGTTATGGACTTATATAAGCCATATTCATTTATGGGATGTCTTGCTCATGTCCTAGACAAGGAAGCAAATATGTTGAAAGCAAGTTCAGAAGCGCGTGTATTTCTAGGATATCTAAAAGGGACAAAAGGGTTTTATTTTTATAACTAATGCTAAAGAACTAAAATTTTACAAGGAAAGTAAACATATACATTAGAAGACATGAATCTTAAACTATCAATCTAAACCTTTACGATCGTGTATATGACAGACAAATTATGTGGAAGACATGAATCTTAAAAGTGATAGTCAAAATTAAAAGATCCACAATTGAAGGAATAAAGTTGGGCACTTTATTCATGTAAAGTTTATTATGTTCTCTACATCCCTAATAGAAGATGGCTTGTCCTGGTCATTGGAGTTAGACTCTGCAAGCAAAAACAAAGGTATATTGTCATAACTGACGATATATTGGATCGGGACAAAAGAATTGATTTGATTAATAATTTTATTTGTTTAAATAAATTCACTTTAGACAATCATATGTATTATATCTAAATCTTGAAATAAATTAATGGGCCTGTATTCTTGACTTGTGTCTTTTGATGTACCAAAGGGTGGCATCCTGATTTATGTAAAGGTATGCATTCTAGTACATTGGAGACATCTCTAGATTGATGTTGACTTGCTATTTATAGATATAGAATCCATAACTCTTTTCTAGAGTTAATGATATTCTCTTATAGGTATTATCCTATAATTAGCAAACTAGAGTGCTCAACCCTTCTGATACATAGGTGTAACTAAATGATATACTATTTGCATTGGTTATGAATAGTAAGTTTCAAATGTGAGATAATAGAGTATAAAATAAAAATGATCAGGAAAGTGAAATGAAATTTTATCCTTAAGTTGATTATGAATATCCTATGGGTATGTTACATATTATGATATGTCATGGATGATTAACTTATTGGAGTTTCATAATTTATATATAGTTCGAGAGTGTAGCTCTAAGCTTTTAGTGGAATAGCTTAAGAGTTGATAATTATAATATGAACATGTCAAGGACGTGTTATTTTATAATTATAGTAGCTTGATTTATATATATGCATCGAGTTCCCTTTGCTGCATCACAATATTTCCTTAAATGATGGCATATTTTTTTGACATATTAATAACTTATGTTAATTCTTAGATTGATTTAAATTCAATTGATTAGATTTAATAATTCATGTTGTTTTATTAGTTGAATTTATTTTATGAATTAATTGAAAATAAACAAGTTGAATTATTTTAATATATTTTATTTGATATGAGATTATCTATATATGATTGTTTTAATTAGATAACTTCTCTATAGGGCTATTTGAATTAAAAATGAGGCTCTATCTAAGATTTTCGTGTAGATTAAGATACAAAAACTTCTAGAACTGAGCAAACCGACAAGCTGGTGACCAAGTCTGGTAGACCAATAGAGCGTAACTTTGTTTTGTAAAATTATATAATTGGTAGGCCGGTTGTCAAGAATAGTAGGCTGGTTAAGCATAATCCTATTACTCGTTTTTCATGCGTTTTGATGCAAATTTTGACCTAGTTTTGAATTTAGAAGCACTTTCTATATAGAATTGACTCCCTACTAGCCACTACAAATAGGATACTTATTCCTATTGATATTTAGATATCCAAATAAATTAGAGAGAGTATTCTAGAGAAGAAACTCTAAAACTCCTGTAGGGCTATTGTTTAACATCCCAAACCTTAGCTCTTGGTTTTTTTTTTTTGGTTGGAAAGAGATGTTACCAAGAGGAGAATCAAATGACATGTACCTACTTGCATTCTGAAAGTAGAAAAGGGTATAGCAAAAAAGACTAGTTGCTTGAAGCTCTTCCAAACGTAATTTTTGGTAGTAGTTCTATCAAAGTTTTTTTTCGTAAGAAGTGTGGTTCCTATTTTAAGAGGAACATAAGATCTTAATTAATTTATTTACATAGCATGTTTAACTTGTTATTTGAAAAAGGCTTTGATTTAAAATTTTGTAATATTCCACTGTGTTCATGTTTTTTCCAACATTTATCTCTTAGCATATTTTGGTAAGCAAAAGTTTTGATATATATATACATATATATTTATGTGTAAAATTAATATAATCTATAGCGTTTTATAGTAGCTTAAAGAAATTTTAAAAAAACACTATCCATATTATTATTATTTCTATATGTAATGAGAAAATATTTTTCCAAAACCAACAATTAGTACCAGAGCTGGCAATAGAGTATATTATTTTTGCATTAATTATGAGATACCATTATAAATACATATATTTGCTCTCAATTGTATATGTATGTGATGGGTAGGAACTTTGCATTAATGTGTTTATTATTATTGTTCATGCAATGAAAGATGAATGTATGGAGGATGGATTTGATCATTAATTATATGGCTCTGAGGATCTCTTTGATTACATCATAATTTTAATTTTTATTAGATTTGATTTTTGCTCATAATGAAGGGTTAGTAATTCTTGTAATTTATTTTTCTACACTTTCTATACATTGTAATATTAAAGATGGAATATTATTGAAGACTCGAAGTCCCACAATGACCTGTAGAATTGGAATTAACGACCATTAGATGGTTGAAGGTTGACGGTTTAAGAAAGTGTTATGAAAAACGCAAAAAATGGAGCATTATGCCCTAGGCCGCAGTACCACAGTGCCCATTATTAGCATTGCAACATTACTTGGGTGTGATGGGCATGCGGAAGAAAAACTCAGAGTGCCACAGTGCTAAAATATTGGCATCGCGGTGCCTAATGTTGAAGTTGCAACCCTAAAGTAGGGTTTTGGGCATCTTTTTTTGACTTTTCTTGTTTTATTCCAATTTAGCCCTTTTAAACGAAGATGACGACCCAAAAAAGATCAAATAGATTAGGAATTTATTTAATTTTATTTTAAATGGGTTGTAATTTAAATATCTAATGAACCTAGTCAAATCGATCCCAATTACCAATATTGAATGCTTTTTATTTTATGTTGATAGTTTTTTGTATGTTTATGCATTAAAATATGTCATATTAGTACTAGTGTGTCTACTTATTTGCTATATAACATGCCATGTATATACACACATTCATTTAATACATAAAATTGTTTTAATTATACACATAGAATAAACGTTGTAAATTGATTTAAATAATTAACGATTGTAAATTTGATTTGCAAAATAGTTTTATTATGTGAACTTGAATTTAAGAGTTAAATCTTAGAATTTCATTTATTTAGAAATATAAAATTTTTATATTTCTAAAGGTTGTAAACCATGGGATGATTTACAAAATAAAATACATATTTGCAAAAGAATGAGTGGGAGAGGGTTGTGTGACAATATGACCCCCTAGTCTTCACTATTAAACTCACACCATAAGGTTCAAATGGTACCTTCAGACAGCATTGATTTCATCCTCCCTATGGAGAGTGTCCATTCGAATTCAGAGCAGGTTATTCTTCCTTCCAATAAGAATCCAAGATGTACCTCTAATTTGACTTACCCTATGGCGGCATTTTAGAGTTTAGTCTAAGGAATTTGAAATGGTGAATTACACTAACAAAGATTTTATTAAATATTAATTGTGTTTTTCACCAAAAGAATGGTAGTTAAGAAGTGTGAAAATATGAGATATTTTGATTTACATTTAATAATTGAAAATGTCTCGATTTGATTTGTAAATAATTTGACTTACCCTACCACTGCTCATTGTTTGTGGTAAATTGAATTATCATTGGCTAAAGTTAGTAAACATATTTTATGCATTTTTCATGTGCATCCGTGCATCATATTTACTATGCCTAAAACTTATGTATTTGTTTTGAAATTCATACATGCAAATTGAATGTTTCTTTATTTCATATGATATTCATGCATGCAAGCAAAGTTAGTAAACATGTTTTATGTATTTTTGTTATGATATATGTCCAAAAAGCATATGATGTTTTTTGTAATGGATATATTTATAAATATATAAAGTAAAAGGATAGTATTTTAGGATGATAATTAAAATGACCAATAATATATAAGTAATTATTCAATTAAAGTATGGAATCTTTAATTGAGTGTTACTAAAGCAGGTTATATCTATTAAGAATGGAATGTTCTTATTCAAACCATTAATGTAGTGAGTCATTAAATGAATGAACTATACATAATGAGATTATATATGATGAGGACATGATGAGATATGATTAGCTAATAATTTCCATTAAATATATCAAGTTCTAATCTCATCGACCGATGGTCATATTTAATATAATCTTAATTCTGAGTTATTAGCAGACTCCTATTTATTGATTTATGTCTTTTGATTTACTTTGTACAAATTTAAGCGTCAAAACTTATTCCTTGTATCTTGGAGGCTTGATGAAGTAGGTAGTTAGGAATGTTAATACTACAATATGGAATCCATTCATTCTCTAACGAGAAACAAATAATTAATTCTCTTGAGTATTAATTTGGGGCTTTAATAATCAAGGCGCTCAACTCATAATTAAGTTCATGAATTAATTATTCATTAAGAATCAATAACACTTAAGGATGAAGAAACAATTGAAGAGGATAATGGATATTACCTAGCTCTAAATATGAATTATTAATAGAGGATTGACTTATATAAAATGTAAATCCGATGAATGACTTTAAGAAATGAATAATTAAATATCTATAATTTCTAGAGTGCAATTCCAAGTATTTAATAGAATTACATTGGAATTAATAAATGAGTAGCATATTAATTACAGAGTTTAATTAATATATTAGTTTTATTGGAGCTTAAAATTATAGGTCCATTAGTTCCTCGCCATTTATTGTAAACACTGTTTGGACAAGAGATATTGTTGATTTAAATAATTAATTTAGAATTATGGAATTATAAATTAAATATCATTCAAAATAAATCAGTTATAAATTAATTTATATTTATTAAATAATTAAATTATTTAATAAATAAAATAGAATAATTAATTTTATAACACACTTTGTAGGTGGCACCCATAGTGGGTGGGTCACACTATGTATGGCGCCTATCCTAATAAAGGAAAGTCCATTGTACACTTCAAAGCTTGTTTACAAAGTTTCCATATTTAATATTTCTAATTTTGAATAAATATGATTTCATTCAAATATGGAAACAAATAAGATTAAGTAACAAGCAATATTTTCACCTATAGTGTCTGAGAGATGCCACCACATGCACAAAGAATCTCTATATGTGTTGCACCTATCATAGTAATAGGAAATGGCAAATTTGTGTCTTTTTATTTTAACTAAATATTTGATGTTAAATTAAAATAAAATGACTTTTCAAAATTAATTGGCTTTCTTATTTTCTATAAATAAAGGCCACCTCTATTCATTAGTGATAGACTTGTAAATCTTGGAAAGACTGAGATTTTTTGTCAAAATTTTTCCTCTAGTAGGCATGTAAGAGAATTAGAAAGAGTGAAAAAAAGTTCTCCATCCTGCGACCTGTTCTTCTCATTTAGTTAAATTACTATTTAAGAAACATATTCCTTCAACAATAAATAAAGAAATATAGTTTCTTAAATACCATTAGATGCCTACTACCATTTTTCAAAAAATATTTATTGTAAATAGCATATTTTAAAAATAGTTATATTAAAAAACATATTAACAATAAATGATTCATTGACAAAGCATATTTATAGTAAATTTACATTATAAATATGCTTTGTATGGATATGTTATTTGCTATAGATATTTTAAATATGTTATTTACTACAAATATTTTAAAATTTGTTATTTAGCATAAATATATTTTAAATGGGAAAATTGCACTCACCACCTACATTTTACCAAAATTACATAGACGCCCCTTGGATTAAAACTAATCACACAAAGACCCCATATTTTTTAAGAAAATTACAAAAAGACCCTCACTGTTAGTTGACCATGAGGGTTAACTGTGAGTTGACTATTTGTTTCATTCAAAATGCCAAAAAGACCCTTCCATCCATTAAAAAAACATTTTAGTTATTTTATGCTACTGGAAATGACAATTTTACCTTCTTTAATATTAAAAATGAATTCAAATAGTTTATACACATTTGTAACTATAAATTTAACTTTAATGAAAATAAAATGTTTTTTTCAATTCTCTTTTTCTCCAAAAATAACAATTATAACCAAAATAAGATTTTATACAAAAATAAAATTATAGTCCAAAAAAATACAATCAATTCTCTAAACTAGTCTCAACCACACATACTAATTAAAAGCATGTTTCAATCTCATCAAATTAAAACAAATAAATTATAACAAATCCAAAACTAATTGATTCTAACAAAACAATGATTGAATTATAAAAAGTGGTTTATTTTTTATAATAATAACTAATTCTAACAAAATCCAAAAAAATTTTCACTCTCTTATAGTGTTATATTTTTTCATAAAAGATTAAAAATTATAAGACAAATATTTTTAAGAAAAAACAAGATGTAGTTATAAAAATCAAATAAAACTAATAATTAAAAAAATCCCTTTCTTTCTATCTTTATGGGTGGGGAATGACCAAGGCAAAACGATGGGGGAGGTGGGAAGTCCAACAGGTAGGCGTGGCTATGGGTTGGGGGGGTCTACTAGTGGTAGGCTTAATGGGACAAGTAGTGGGCAGGGAAACTGGGCTCCATAGAAGAAGGCAGATAGGGCTAGGCTCGATAAGTTTGGGGTGGGCAGGGAGCTGGTTCCACGGGAAAGGGTGGAGTGTGAAGGGTAGCGAGGCTGGGCTCAACAAGAAGAAGGCAAGCAAGGTTGGCTCTATAGGAATGGGAGCAAGCAATATTTGGGCAAGACAGAAGGTGGCAGACGATGTTGTTAGGCCTGGTGTTGGGGTCGTTGACAACAAAAGTAGGTGTCAAGAATATGAGAAGGTTCAGGGTTAGTTTGAGGGGGTGGGTAGGCTGCTTTGGCTACTTAAGCTTTGGCTTTTTGTTTTTAAAGTATTGGCTACAATTTAATATTTTAGATCATTGGCTTAGATAAAATGGGTATTTTTGTCATTTCTAATAAAAGTTTAATAGTGTTAAGTCTAGGGGTGTCAGTGTGAATAGTTTTGATTCATGAGGTGTGGCTATAATTTGTGTAAAAACATAGTGGTTGTCTATATAATTTATTCTTTTTAAATAATGGTCTATATGCTATAATTTATTCAAAACGTTCAAACAAAAGCCCAAGCGCTTAGAAAATCGAAGTTTCATCATGGTATCAAAACTTAACAAGTACAAATGAGATGTTCAATGCATTTAAGGGTGTTTACGGATTGATTGCATAGATCAAGAGTCAATCTGTACATATCAAATTTGAAAAATCCCAAACCAAGACCAATCTATGAAGCCTTCCAAACCAATCCAAAAAAATCAGAGTTTACAAATTGGACTCTATGGATCCACAGATTGAGCCTTTAAGTTTATTAAAAATAAAAATTAAATATAACATAAATGATGTTTGAGGTTTAGAAAATATGATTAACATAAATAATGTATGGAAAGCTTTAGGCAACAAGGTAAAGGTAAATATCATTAGTAAATGATGTTTGGGACTTTAATCTTCGTAATTGGATTAGATTTCTATTTTTTTTAGTCAACTAAACATATATGTCAACTCTTCAATCAGGGCCTCTAGGTGTATTTTGTAAAGTTATATATTTATTTTAAAAAATTCTACGTGCATGTGTGTATATTTATTATTTATATAATATATATAATTCAAATTTACGAATTACATGTATTAAGGGATTCTCAATCTGTAATTCAACTCATACATATCTAGTTGGGAAAATTTTTATTTGAAAATAATCCATAATTTCCATAAACCAATCCAATCTAGGGAATTAGATTGGATTGAAAAGATTAGTGGATTCTATAAATATCCCTAAATCCATCAAAAGTAAGATTGGTGACTTTAAAGAGAGCATCATCTTGTAGAGATGGTGTAAGGAGGGAATCTTCTTATCATTTAAATCTACAATTAAATACTAGGTTATAAGGATATTAGGTCATCTTAACTTAATAAGAATTTCTTTGATTTCCTCATCTAGAACTGGCTTTGTTCCCTTTTTGACATATTGCTAAGAAAAAACTATTGGGTAAGAAAAATATTATTAATTTGATTACATCTACATAATTTCACACAACATAATTCTACCTACACTAGGATTTTATAACATAGGAGTTTGTTATTTTTGAATTAGCCCATTCAAGATTATAAGAATAACCTCTTTATTACAATCCGTAGTACAAGGGAAAACCCTTGACTCCAATTATTATAATATGGAATTTATTTATGTTATTTGGAAAATTTTGGGTTTGTTTGAATTCATGGTTGTACTTAGAACCTCTTAAGGGAGGTTTGAGGTTCGAACCCGAGGAAACGCGAAAGAAAACCCTGAGGGGCCAGTGGGCCCCAGAGGGGACAGTACGGATGAGTGGGGGCCATAGGTA
>LNSY01106676.1:0-10955 GCA_002024485.1 Artocarpus camansi
TTTTTTTTTTTTTTTGACAAGTCCCAAAACTCTTAAATTAGTGATATATTTGGTCCAATCGTTAATGGTCATCTAAAAGCAGACGGAAACTCGCATGAAACATACATGTCTTAATTTTTGACGGAATTAGTAAACTAACTTAACGACCTCTACCGTAACAAAAGAAAAGAGAAATGGACAAAAAAAAAAACAGAAAAAGCAAACAACCCCGTATTCTCCCCAATCACGAGCACAACTTCCACCCTTCCCAAGCCTAGCAGGCATTCGCTCCATTGACGTGAGCTTAGGAGGGCACCAGTCTAATTGTTATTATGAGCGTACAAAAAAATATGGAAATAGAAAGAGCAAAACATCTAGAGAGAGAAAATAGATCCGAGTGAAATGAATTTTGTTGTATTGATTGGTTGTAGCGAACTGATGCAGGACATATAAATAACTTTGTCTGAATAACCAAATGCTTGACAAACTCCTATTTACAGCCCAATGCAAAGTTGCCATGTGAGCATTACTAACCAACTACCCTATTCATCAAAGACTTCAGTATTTTCTAATGCCTCAACATCCCCTCTTAAACTCAAGGCGGATAAATTCTCTACACTGAGTTTGAATTTAACGTAGCCTTGGTGAAAATGTCAGCCGGCTAAATGTTGTGCTTGTACATTGCCTCACATCAACTTCACGTTCCATGATCTTTGCTCTCGCAAAATACAAATCTAATTCCGTATGTT
Organism: Artocarpus camansi; assembly: GCA_002024485.1. Classification (NCBI taxonomy): domain Eukaryota; kingdom Viridiplantae; phylum Streptophyta; class Magnoliopsida; order Rosales; family Moraceae; genus Artocarpus; species Artocarpus camansi. The sequence goes on from LNSY01106676.1 coordinate 729, forward strand.
TTGTTTTGACACGAAGATCTGGATTAGCTGCTAACATTACTGCACTAAGATTGTCACACAAACTTACGGGTATTCTCTATTGCACTACTTTTAACTCAAAAAGCAATGAATTTCAATCAAGTGATTTCAGATGACTAGACGTTGGCCTTCTGTCGTCTAAATCCCAGTCGACATCCCAAAATCCCACCAAATCCAAAGGCTCTGACCTTTTTAAATGCAACTCATATTCCAAAGTATCTTTAAGATACCATAGATTTTTTTAGGTTTTTTTGCACCAGACCCTCTAAGCTTTACGTGTTTAGCAAATTCATCTCTAAACTAAAAATTTTAGTAATTAACTCTTCACACTTAACAATTCATTGCATACCAAGTCCAATTAGAAATGGTGTTAAAAATTTAACTAATTTTTGTTACGTGACTTGCACGTGACTTATAATGGAGGGTATAAGAAGCCTTTTTTTATCAAATTAGAAAGGGATAAATTATCACGTTAGTCCCCAACTTTTTATAAAAGTGTGATTTTAGTCCCTCAACTTTTTATTTTTGATTTACTAGTCCTTAACCTTTCATTTTAATTATTGAGAGACCAATTTAACGGTTGGGTTAATCACATAACTATACTTCTTGATTTTAATTATTTTTCAATTTGTCCTTTTATTTTTAGAAAATATAAAAATATCTTTTAAATTGAAAAACTTGTTTCAATTTTATCCCTTGTAGACTTTTTTGACTAAAAAAAAAACTAAGATAAAAAAATGCTCTTAATTAAACCTAATTTATTTATGAAACATATGTTTTTTCTTGAGAAAAATTTTTAAAAACATGTTTTAAAAATTTGAAAGTCAAAAAACTTAAGATCTTTTTTTTTTTAATTTGATGCTTTGTTTTAGGATTTTTTAATGTTTTTAATATATAAAATATTTATCATAACTATTTAAGGGAACTTATGTTGTTTTATCCAATTTTTTTTTCTATTCATAGAGATGAAATTAGGATAAATTTTTAAAATTCAATGAAACCTTTGTAGTTTCTAAAAACAGAAGGATAAATTAAAAAATAGTTAAAACTAAGAAGTACATTTATATAACTAATCCTTTAACGGCTAAACCGTTAACCTTGGGGATCGGTTTGTCACATTTTTGATGATTTTAGGACAAGCTATCATTTTTTTGGGTCCATAATTAACTGTTTGACTATTAAAATGACCCTTCAACAATTAAAATTAAAGGTTGATTTCTCATTGATTAATTTTTTGAGAACTTGCTGGTGCATTTGGTTCTGATATCTCTTCTTGCACAGTTCAGTCAATTCAAGGTGAGCTATAACTGCCAAAAGGAGACGTGGTCTCTTAATGAGCTTATCTCACATTGTGTCCAAGAAAAGGAAAGGTTGAACCAAGAAAAGATAGAAAGTGCTCACTTGGCTAATACTTTCAAGGACAAAGGGAAGAAAAGAAGAAAGATAAGGAAGTTATAGTTACGGCACCTTAAAAGAAACCACAAAAGAGACCGAATGATCCTGAAGGTACGGGATGTTTTTTCTATGGAGATGAAGGGCGTAAAAGGAAGCATTGCCCTATTGACCATGCTTGGCATGCTAAGAAAGATATGCTTCTTGATTGGCTTATTCTAAGGTTAATTTAACTTCGACACCTAAACACAATTGGAAGATAGATTCTGGTGTAACCACTCACATTGATGTGTCTATGCAAGGTTGTTTAAAATGTCGAAAGCCAAATGATGGTGAAAGACACATCTATGTGGGCAATAGCAAAAAGGTTGAAGTTGAAGCAATGTGAAAATTTAGATTATTGTTAAAGATTAGATTTTTTTTGGATCTTGATGAAACATTTATTGTACTATCTTTTAGACAGAATTTGATTTCTATTTCTACTTTGGACAAATTTAGTTATTCTTGCTCATTTGGAAACGAAAAATTCAGTTTGTTTCATGATTCAAAAATGTCGGTTCTCGTTCTTTGTCAAGTTACAATAATCTTTATTTATTTGATACAATTGCTTCATTTAATAAATCCCTACAATTAAGTACACAGGGTATAAAGAGAAAATTAACCAATGGAAATTCATCTATGTTATGGCACAAGAAATTAGGTCATATATCCAGAAGGAAAATAGAGTGACTTGTGTCAGACAAAGTTCTAGACCTCTTAGATTTTATAAATTTTGATGTTTATGTTAACTGTATAAAGGGGAAGCAAACAAATAAAAGAAGACTTGAAGCCAACAGGACTTTGGGCGTCTTAGAACTTATACATACAGATATTTATGGGTCATTCCTTACGATTTCTTAGAATGGTTAACAATATTTTATAACGTTCATAGACAATTGTCTAAGATATGGCTAACATATATCTCATTCATGAAAAGTCACAATTGTTGGATGTGTTTAAAAATTCTAAGGCTGAAGTTAAGAACCAATTCAACAAAAAGATTTAAGGCATCAAATCTGATCATGGTGGTGAGTTCTATGATAGGTATGATGGTTCAAGTGAATAATGTTGAGGACCATTTGCAAAATTCTTAGAGGAATGCGGTATCATCCTATAGTACACTATACCAAGTTTGCCCATTATGAATGGTATTGTTGAAAGACGAAACAAGACCCTTAAGAACTTGGTAAGGAGTATAATCTCTCATTCTACTTTACCAGAATCACTCTGAGGAGAAGCACTTAAGACGGCAGCATATATCCTTAACAAGGTTCCAACTAAAGAAACTGCTAAAACGCCTTATGAATTTTGGATAGGCATGAAGCCTAGTTTAAAGCATTTACATGTTTAGGAATATCTAGCTAAAGCAAGGCCTTATAGGCCTAATGAAAAGAAACTAGACTCAAGGACGATGAGTTGTTATTTTATTATATACTCTTAAAGATTCAAGGGGTACAAATTTTATGATTCCATGATTAAGTCAATTTTTGAGACAAGAAATGCCTGGTTCTTTGCGAGTGTCAAGTTTGTGGGGGGAGATAAAGTTAAGGACTTTATCTTTTAAAATGAAAAAGTTGATATTCCTATAGCTGTTATTGACATTGATCAGGCTTCTATTCCTGACATTGTTCAAGAAGCAGAACCAAATCAAGATAATGTCTGAGAACCTTCCATTCTAGAAATTATTCTAGAAGAATAAACTCTACCGCCTCAAGAACCTACATGATTAAGGAGTTCCACTAGAGAAAGGAGAAATGCGGTGCCATATGATTACATTGTTTTTCTCCAAGAACATGAGTTTGACATTAGTGTGGTGGAAGATGATCCATTCAATTTTCGTCAAGCCATGGAAAGTTCTAGATCTCAAGAGTAGGTTGATGTCATGAATGAAGGAATAAAGTCTATGAAGGACAATGATGTTTATAATCTTGTCCCATTGCCTAAAGGAGCAAAACCCATTAGTTGTAAATGAATATTTCAGACCAAGAGGAATTCGAAAGGTGATGTGAGGAGGTACGAGGCTTGTCTTGTCACTAAAGGCTTTACATAGAAAGTCAATTATATAGAGACTTTCTCTCCAGTTTCTTCAAAAGACTCTTTTAGAATTATAATGGCATTGATGGTGCATTTTGATTTTGAGTTTCATCAGATGGATGTTAAGACCATGTTTTTCAATGGTGACATTGTTTCATCTACATGGTGCAACCATAAAACTTTGTATCATGAGATGCAAAGAAGTTGGTTTGCAAATTGAAGAAATTCATCTATGGACTTAAGCAAGTGTCTCGTCAGTGGTATTATAAATTTCGTTAGGTTATCATCTCGTTCGATTTTGAGATAAATATGGTCGATGATTGTATATATCACAAGTTCAGTAGGAGTAAGTATATTTTCTTAGTTTTATATGTCGATGACATTTTACTTGTCAACAATGATATAGGCTTATTACATGAAACCAAGAGATTTCTATCAAAGAAATTTGAGATGAAGGATCTTGGTGATGCCTATTTTGTATTGGGTATATAGATACACCCAGATCGCTCTCAAGGTATACTTGGATTATCACAAAAGGGCTATATCAAAAAGCTTCTCAAAAGATATGGCATGCAAGATTGCAAACCAAGTAATACCCCTATGGCTAAGGGAGACAAGTTTAGTCTCAATTAGTGCTTTAAGAATGATTTTGAGATTCATGAAATGCAAAAGATTCCTTTTACATTAGTAGTAGGGAGTCTGATGTATGCTTAGGTTTGTACAAGTCCAGATATTGCATATGTTACGAGGATGTTGAGCAGATACTTAAGCAATCCTAAAAAGGATCACTGGATAACAGCCAAACGAGTCTTGAGGTATTTAGAGAGAACAAAGGACTACATGCTCGTATATCGGAGGTCGAAAAAACTTAAGATCATTGGGTATACTGACTCCGACTATGCTGGATGCCAAGATAGTATGCAGTCTACATTGGGCTATGTCTACCTTCTGGCTGAAGGTGCTATCTCTTAGAAGAGTACTAAATAGTTTCTTATATCATCATCTACCATGGTGGTAGAGTTCGAGCGTGTTATGAGGCGTCCAATCATAGAATATGGCTACAGAATTTTGTCATAGAGCTATACATAGTGGATTGTATTCAAAGACCGCTCAAGTTATTTAGTGACAATAACTTAGCAGTTTTATATTCTAACAACAATAGGGGCTTAACGAGATCAAAGCATATAGACATCAAGTTTTTGGTTGTGAAAGAAAAAGTTCAGAGTGGACAGTTGTCTATAGAGCATGTTAGTACAAACTCCAAGATTATAGATCTGCTTACTAAAGGATTGCCACCTAAAATATTTCTTGAGCACATTACTTGTATGTGTGTCATATCATTTTAGAATATTCAGTTTTAGTGGGAGTTTACAATTTTAGACGTTTTTATGATATAGACATATTTTTAGTTATTTCAGTTTCTGGATATTTTGAGGTTATTTTCAATAAAAATAAAGTTTTGATTTATTCACACTCTGATTTTGGTATGGTTTGATCTCACTAAGGTTTTAAGGTGGACCAGTTGGAAATAGGCATATTAAGATCACTTTGCATGAAATTTCCATGCTACACATCCGTGCTTGATCTTTGTCATTAGTTGTATTAGTATATGTGATCATTGATGGGTCTAGTTACTATATATATAACGAAGGTCAGTTTGGTCTTATATTGATATAGTTAATGGACAAGATTGTTGAGATGCGTAAGGTTTTGTTAGCAAAATTCATGAGCTCATAAAGTAAAATTCATATTTATAAAGTTGCATATATAGCACAAGTAGGAGATTATTGGAATTAATTCTAATATATGGGCTATTTTATTAAATAAATATGAATTAAAGTCTATCAAATAAGGTTATCTAATTAAAAGTGATCAATTTGGGTTTTAGGATTTTAATGCATCATTAAGTGTGGGTCTTCTAAGTGTAAAGACCAAATATAATTATTGAATTCTTAATAGACTAAATTGGTAATTAAAGATAATTGTTACGGTTAATAGTTATATAAAGGAGTTGTGGTCCCTAAGTCAATGCGTATATTATTTTTCTATCACACATCTATAAAAAGATTATAGAAGCATACTTCTATAGAAAGATTATATAAGCATACTTTAAAGGCAAATTTACGTACCAGATTTAGAATATCCTTAGCCTATAGACTCAGGAATCATATTTTATTTATGTATTCAAGATAGCTTCCACATCTTATTAATTATTTCGGTGATTTGACGTGAACGATCCTAGTTGATGATGTTTTTCATCACAATATTTTGCTCTAATAGTGACTTCCATCACGATTGCTTTGAGCAAGTCGTGGTTGTTAGAGAAGCCATTAATGGCGAAGAGGAAGAGGCCCAACAAGCGAATAGTGAGTTGGCAAGGTCAAGGAAAAGGCTTCAATGGTTGGGTCGTGCACCATAAGAAGGCAGAGGAGGGTTGTTGTTCATGGTGATGGTGACAGTGGCACAAGAATCAAGAAGACCATTGTAGCCTCTTGTGAAGCTGGACGAGGCATTTTGGCTTTTGGAGGGTTTGTCAATCAATGGAGAGGAAAAAGTATTGTTATTGGTTTCTAGATATTTTTTTATTTTTCAATTTTTTAGATATTTTTGTAAAAAAAAAAAAGTTGATCTAAAATCAATTTGTTTTCAAGGGGATCTGAAATCAAATTTAGATTGTCCTTGGTTTTTAGAGGTTATTTAAATTTTAGTTTTATTTTATATAGATAATTCTTTAAGTATAAAAATAATTCTTTAAGTTAACAACATATTTTTTAGTTCTTTATTTTTTATCTCTTTTTTTATTAAATATTTATTTATCAAATAGACATAAAATGCCCCTCTTAGATGGTCAGGTAACTTGCATGTGAGCTTTTCTATCCAAAACTTTAATGCTGTTATCAATTTGACCAAGATTGCAACAAATTCTGAAGTTAGAGGAGTCAATTGTCAAATTTTTAGTTTAGGGACCAATTTGTCAAACTCGTAAAGTTTAAAGGGTTTGGTGTAAAAAAGCCATCTTTTTGCTGTTTTCTATGTTTTTCATTGGGAGTATGCTTAAATTGACAAACTTTGTTTATTAAAAAAGCAAGATTAAGCCATGTAATGGCGACGTATGTTGGAAAATAAGTAAGCAACAAAATTTAATTTTTTTTTAAAATTAAAACCTCTTCCATAAATGAGTTAAATATGCTATATATGATACATTAATAATAGATCTTTTGTATCTTATAAAATCGGAATAGAACTTTTGATAGAAAAATGTTTTGACAGAATTGTTATTGAGAATTGCATCCAAAAGAGCCTTAACCAACTGATATTCTTTGCAATTTTCTTTCCCATGATCGGAATGCGAGTGGTTACAAGTGTTTCGATTCTCCTCTTGGTAACTTCTCCCTACAATCACAAGAGATTAATAAGAATTATTGATCTAAATATTGAACAATAATTCTTTTAGAGTAATAGGATTTCTCTCTCTAAAAATCTTTTTTTTTTTTGTTTTCAAGTGACCAATTTCAATGATTAAAAACCATAAAAACACACTTCCTATTTATTGTGGCTGGATAGGGAGTTATTCTTATTAGATTAGGCTTTAAGATTCAAGTTTGGATAAAATATTGTCCCAAAAACGTGTGAGCCATGGATCGCTAACCTAGTAGGGGTAGTCGACCATAGCCTATACATGACAGTCGCCCGCTTAGTTGTGACTGACACTTGTCATGTGTTTTTTTGCTTTTGATAGATCAGATGAAAACTAAGAAATCACTCTTTTAAAGGTTGTTTGGTGACATAAGCTTTGCGAGCTAAACTCATGTCTAGTACTCAAAGGCAGCTCACGTAACTCCGCTGGAGGGCAGAAGTTCACTAATAAGCCATTAAGCTAGCTAACAACTAAATGCCTTTAAGCAAGTAAGCTCACACGGGCCTTGCTTCTAAACTCTGCTCCATCAGAGTTAGGCTTGAAGGCTTCATCACAGTAAAATAAAAAAGCACAAGTTATTCTCACAAAGCAAGAGAATCACAACTGCTAAAAGCTAAAAGATCTTCGAAGCTGGGCCTTCCTAAAGAAAGAAAGCAGGTCCCTTAAACAAGAAAAAGAAGGAATAGCCTACTAGAATGCACAAGCCACAAAAAGAAGGAAATAAAAGTGGAACGAAAGCTAAATGTCCACTAACATAACGGATTGGAAACAAGACTCAAAGTATGCAACCAATTGAAGGTTTGAAGAAAGCTCCACCTTATCGGTTGAGCTTGCTTTCCGGCTTCTTCTGATTGGTTGATTGTCATAGTTTGTTTGTGTAGCATAGGTGTATGCCCGTTACAGACCAAATAGATAAAATACAACTTTATTTCACTCAAGTATACTTTATAGAGTCTTAGTTTTAATTTAAATACCCAAACAGAAGATATCTGATTAAAACAGCCATATACAGATAATCATATATTCAGATTAAATATATTTAAATAATTCAACACGTTTATTTTGAATTAATTTATAAAATTAATTCAACCAATAAACTAACATAAATTAATAAATAAAATCCAATTAATTGAATTTTAAGCCAATACAAGAATTAATATAAATTACCAATTTGTTAGAAAAACATACTATATTGTTACATGAAAATATGTGAGCTAACAAAAGGGACCTGATGGGCATATATAGATTAAGCTCCTACAATTATAAAATAACATAGCTCCGACATGTATATTTTATAATTATCAACTCTAAAACTATTTCACTAAAAGCTTAGAATTGTACTCTCAAATTATATAGATTACAAAACTCTAATAAGTTAACTATCGATGACATATCATCAAGTTTAACATCCCCATAAGATATCTATAATCAGCTTTAGAATAAATTTTATTTTACCTTTTCGATTATATTTATATTATGTTCCATTATTTCATCATTGGAATACTTATTATTCATGACCAATACAAATAGTATACCATTTGGTTACACATATATATCCAAGTAGTCGAGCACTTTAGTTTCCAATTATATGATAATGCCTATATATAAGTGAATATCATTGACTCTACAAAAAGACCTATAGGTTCCATATCTATGAATAATGAGTCTATATCATTCAAAAGTCATGTCTCCAATGAACCGGTATGCATACCTTTTAATTAATTTAGAATGTCACCCTTTGATACATTGAAAGACACAAGTCAAGAATTCGAAATTATTGATTCATTTGAGGATTAAGATATAACACATATGATAGTCTAAAATAAATTGATTTATTCAAAGGAAATTATTAACTAATTTAATTCATCTTTATTCTTGATCTAATGTATTGCTAATAATGACAATATACCAATGTTTATACTCACAAAGTCCTACTCCGATAACTAAGACAAGCCATCTTCAATTAGAGATATAGACAACATAATAATCTTAACATGGATAAAGCACCTAATTTTATTCGCTGTTTATTGTTTAGACTATTACTTTAAGATTCATGCCTTCCGCATAATTTATCAATAATATGCATGTTCTTAAAGGTTTAGATTGACAATCTTTGACTTTTGTTTACTTGTCATACATTCAACATAAATGAATATAAAAAGAACAATATTTGATGTATGACACAAATAATTTTTTATAAATTAAATATTTCAAAAATTATTGCATCATTTAATTCTCAAAACACCTAGCCTAACTATCCATAACACTTCTATATAATTGCATAATCTTCACATGCACACCATCTTGGCCTAAAAGTTTCAATCCACTAGTCATACAAGTATGAATTCCTTTAGCATGCTACATTTTCAATTTCTAAAACAGGTTTGTAATGTATTTAACTTGAGAAAGATTTAGACCTTATGACATTCTCTAGAGTTGTATTCCTAGAAAGTAATCTAATTGGCCTATCTCCTTGAAAGCAAACTCCTTAAGAAGATTAGAGACTAAGGTGGGAACTAGAGTTGGACCACTTTTTGCTATGAGGACGTCATCCCATAAACAAGAATGAATACTATATAAGTAGGACTCACTTTGAGAATCAATAAGTGATTTGACTTAGCTGAAGTGAAGCCAAAACTTAAGAGACCACTATGTAGCTAATCAAACTAAGCTCGTGGAGCTTGTTTCAAGCTGTACAAGGCTCTTTTCAGCTTGCTAACTAGATTGGGAAATTTAGAATCTATGGACCTTTAAGGTTGTTTGATAAAAACTTCTTGCGGATCTCTATTGGGAAATGCATTATTAATGTCAACCTACCTAATGCACCAATTTTGAGCTAGAGCAATGGTTAGATATACTGTCATAGTAGCTAGATAGGACTAACAATCTCATTAAAGTTAAATCCTACTCTTTAGTGAAATCCTTTTAATTATATTTGTTCACACTTTCAATAGGATTCTCTCTGACTCAAAGCACCCATTGTTGCCTATTGTTTTTCTTCCCTTAGGTAGTGAAGTGTCCAATTTTGTTCCTTTAAAGAGCTTCAAACTCATCTTATATAGCTTTCTTCCAATTATCCTATTGTAAAGCACTCTCTACACTAATAGGTTCTTTGAGAGGAGCAGCAAAAAATTCCTTGGGTTTTGAAATACCATTTTTGGATCTAATAAGCATAGAATGATGTGGAAGAACAACATGTTTAGACTTAGCTTGAGAACTGCTACAGAAACTGTAGAATTAGGGACATAAGAATCTAAGCAAAAATTAATATTATTAGTATCTGAAACAAATTTAACATAAAATTAGAAACAAGATTGATCTATACA
>LNSY01106916.1:0-11240 GCA_002024485.1 Artocarpus camansi
AAAGGAAGTCCTTGCAATTCTTCTTTATGTGCCCGACCTTCCCACATAAAAGTACTTGAGTTTCTTTGGATTCTTCTTTTTCTTCTTCTTATTCTTGCCATTTGTAAGAATAGAGGACTTCCTATTCTTAGCCTTCTGCTTCCTTCCTTTCCCTAGATAAGGATTGGAGCCAGATGTAGCTGCCAAGTTAGCCTTGCTACCTATAGGAGTTTCCTTGATTAAATTTTCAAATTCCTATCATTGCTTCATCAGCTCCATTAAGGTCATATCCTGTCTATTGCTTAAATTGTATGAAGCTCTAAACAGGTTAAACTCCTTTAGTCATTTGTGACTTGGCATCGATATCAGCTCCATGGGTTTAAGCCTTGCAAGAAAACCCACGACTAACATCATATGCTTTTTCATTGGAGTCCTTAGTTTTTGTTTGCTGTTCAAAAGTTTCCAAAGTGCCCCTTGTCATTTTGTTATGGCTTGGCCTCTAAACATATCTTCAAGATTATCCATGATATGCTTTGTAGTCTCATATTCTTCATGTTGAGCCCACAACATGTTATTCGTGCTAGCTATAACATAACAGCGAGCCTGATCATTAGCATTTTTTCAACAATGATACACTTGGATTTGCTCATTATTGGATTCTCTTATAGGTTTGGGAGGACACGGTGTCATCAACACAAATTTTAGTTTCTCAAAGGACAGGACAATATTTAGGTTCATCTTCCAATCATTGTAATTCTCACTAGTTAATTAGTTTTTATCTAGTATAGAAGATAAAGCATTTTAAGACATTTCGATCTACAATAAAGATTTATATACCAAATATAAGCAAACATACCATAATAGTTTAGTAAGATAACAATCAAGTAAGCATACAATTGTGTTTTTGTGTTAAAACCTTGAAAAAATCACATCCTTATAATGATAATTCCTAACTCATAATTTAACAAGACGCCTAGGAGGGACTCGCCGAATTCAATTAGGAACACATATGCCCTCTGATCAATATATGCCATCCAGAACCTGTCTGATCCAGCATACATTAATAATCATTTTCTTCTGCCATTAATTTTGTTAACAGAGCTTCTAAGGGAGGTTAATAATAAAATTAACTTGAGTGTATAACTATAATTTTAACTATTTTATCCATAATCTATAATTGCCACCTAGGGTATACAATGATAGACCATGATAAAATAAATTATCCTTTTAGAGATTCAACCCGATACATGATGAAATACCTTCCTAAGGATTGGGACCACCATGTGCTACCTATAGACCAACAATGGTGGCCATAGGTCCTTTCTTCGAAAACCTTCTCCCACTCAATCTTTCGAAAAACTAAGGTTTTATTTTAAAACATGCATGAACAATTTTTAAAGAATGGCTCTATCTATTCTATATGACATGTTATTAACATACATGGCAAATCATATTAGAATGTAAACAATTTCACCCTAGAGAAAAGAAATTAAAGGTTATAAGAGATCAATCGAAACATATTATTGATTCTTTATCCTTGTATCTTCAAGTTGTATATGGTCATCACAAAATTTCAACTTTCTTAGAATTATCTCAAAAATAAAATCAAAACTACACCGAAAAATGCACCTTTTTTGAAAACCCATAGATCTTTGTTAGCCTACTGATTTGTATGATCGGCATGTTGGTCATCACCCATTGGCTTGCCAAATTTGACAGTTTGGCCTACCGCCAAGTTGGCTAAAATCTACCTGCAGATGGCTTACAAAATAGGAGGTTTGGCTTGTTTGTATGCAACCATCAGCCTACCGAACCAGATGGTTTGGCTTATTGACCTAGCAGATCTCACCTTTTCCAAAAAAAACAGTTTTTACATAGTTTGTAATCTTATTTTCAACAATTCAAAAACATAAAAATTTAGAGCCTCAAGAAAAAAAAAAGTGGAACTGCTATCATCAATCTAATAGATCTGTCTTCACTCTAAATGATTATTTAATTACTAAAATTTTACAAATTTAAAATTAGATAATAATTCCTAGACGGCGATGATAGGCCGCCATCTAATTAAATAAAAAACCTAGATTATATTCTAACACCTAAGGAACAATAACTGGCATAAAATAATTAATTAAAAAATAATTAAATAATAATTTAATCAACCATAATTAATTAATAGATATTCATTATATAATCTCATAACAACATTTAAATATATAGAAACCTGAGAATGTCAACTCTTTAAAAAGAATAAAATTCAACCATATGAGAGATCTATATTACATAATTTATATATATAGCATGATCACAAATTTGTAAATTTATGTAACAACCATGGCTCTGATACCAAGTATTGGAAAAAACTAGTATGTAGTGGAATTTTAAAATTTTAAAATCATATTATTTTCTAAATACAAGTTTGACATGCTATATATATAATTTAATCAGATCTCACTAACCTTTGTATGTCGAAGATCTCTTGCAATCAGTGAAGAGAAGAATATTTAAGAAGAGCCTCAACCAACTTGTCTTCTTTGCTATTCTTTATCCACGATTGGAGTGTGCATTAGCGCATGTCGTATAGCTCTTCCCTTGTAACTCTCCTTCCAGCCAATTAGGAAGACTTAGAGCCAAGGTTTATGATTGTGAACGAAAGCTCTCAGGAAGTTTTAAAGTATCCAACACTAGAGTACTCACTTTAAACCTCTCAATTCATCTCAATAATTGAGAAAAGTCACTCCTTATTTATAGAGGTTGGACCTAAGGTTAATTATTATTAGATAAGGCCTTAAAAATTCAAATCTGGATCAACTCTCGATAAAATCATGCCAAAAAATGCGTAATCAAATTATCGTTAGATTGGTAGGCTGAACTAACAGATCGACCTACCAAACTTACCCCATCGATAGGCCGAACTAAAAGATCGGCTTGCCAAACTTGCAATAATATGATCCTTGAGAATCTTTTATTTTCCACTTAAGATTCTTTAGATAGAGCCTCAGTTTTAATTTAAATAAACTAATAGAGAAGTCATTTGGTTAAAACAGTCATATCATGATAATTTCATAGAAAATAAAATATTCTCGATAATTCAAGAAGTTTATCTTGAATTAATTTACAAAATTAGTGCAACCAATAAATAGACATGAATTTTTTAATCCTATCGAATTTCAACCAATCTAATGATTTAACATAAGTCATCAATTTATTGGAAAATCACACTAGATCATTACAGGATTTATTATGAGCTTGCAAAGGAAACCTAACGGACCTATATAGTTCAAGCTCTCGCAATTATAAAATATAATATCCTAAATACATATTTTATAATTATCAACTATAACACTACTCCACTAACACCTTAGAGCTACTCTTTTGAACTATATAAAATTACAAAGCTCCAAATTAGCTAATTGTCTATGACATATAGAAATGTCTTGTATCCCCATAGGATATTCATAATCGGCTTAAGGATAAATTCCATCGTTCCTTCTTGATTATCTTTATCTTATGTTTTGTTATCTCAGCAATGGAAAATTTACCATCCAAAGATAGTATACTATTTGGTTACACCTATGCATCCAAATGGTTAAGCACTCCAGTTTTCTAATTATAGGTCAATGTATATAAGAGAATATCATTTACTTCACCAATGGAGCTATAGATTCTATATCTATAAATAAAAGGTTTATGCTGTCAAGAGTCATGTCTCCAACATACTAGTATACGTACCACTACAAAGTTAAGATATCACCCTTTGGTACATCAAAAGACAAAAGATTAGATAATAGGCCCATTAGTCATTTCAGAATTAAGATACACCACATATGATTGTTGAAAGTTAATTGACTTGCATAGATGGAATTATTAATCAAAATCAATTCCCCTTTATGTCCCGATCTAACATATCATCACCTATGACAATACACTAACGTTTCTACTTGTAGAGTCCAACTCTAATAGACAAGCCACTCTCATTAGAAATGTAGACAGCATAACAATCTTAACATGAACAAAGCACCCAACTTCATTCCTTAGATTGTGGATCATATGATTTAGACCATCATCTTTAGAATCATGTCTTTCGCATAAGCTATCCATCATATGCTTGATTCTTAAAGGTTTAGACTAACAGTCTTAGACTTTAGTTTGATTGACATATATTCAACTAATATGAACATAAAGAGGGGCAACGAGGGCAACATTTGGTATATTAACAATACATAAATTATTTATTGATAAAATGTCTTCTAAAACATATTACAACATTTTACTCCTTAGGGCATTCATGTCTAACATGTGCGTTATGGTAGAAACGAAATATCATAGTAATGTATCTTGAATTAATGATAATTTAAACTTTTATTCAATTATTTACAATTCTGTAGATTTTAGTTTTTTATTTATTTTATGAGACTCGACAAGTTAAAGTTATTTTGTTAAGTTTAGGGTTTTTTTTATAACATTGCAAATATGTTTTTATTTTTAAATGAAGTTTATTTGAATTGATTGATAAGTTAAGTTTAAAGAAAAGCTATTATCGTAGTACTTTTTTATTTTAGATTCTACAAAAATTATTTTTACTATAAATAATAGATTTTATGAGATGATAACTGTGACATCTCATGAGGGAGCATTACAAATATGGTATCAAAGGAAGGTTTTTGAATTCCGTCATGCCATTGCCATGCATTCATACCAACATCCTCCAAGGAAGTTGTTCTTACTTTAACTTAGATAATAAGCGACATTATATTTGATTTGATGACTAACAAACAGTAGCTTGACACGAGGACAAGACAAGCTCATAGACGGCCACTTCAACAAGAGCCTGTAACCTAACCTAATTTAGCATGCATGTTCGCTTAGTTTCAACAGTAACTTGTAGATCAACAAAGAGATATAGATGAGTTGAGGGCCAATGGAAATGTGGCTAATGAAAATGCCCAAGGAAACAACATGGAGCAGCCTTGACCTCATGGCCATCTACAGTAGTTGTATCAGCAAAACCTATAGCCTGTCAAGAACCACTATTAGTATAGTTAAAGTGAGTTAAGCCAGTAGAATTTGAGGGATCCATTGACCCATTAGTAGCACAAGTATGGCTTAAGACTATAGAAAATACTCTAAACCTAATGGGGCTGACTAATACTGAAAAAGTGTTATGTGTCTCCTATTGCCTTATCTTGGATGCAAGGATTTGGTCGGAGAGCATGGAGCTAAAATATAATGTCAATGAGATGACTTGGGTTGATTTTACCAAGGATTTGAATAAATAATACTTTAATATGAACATCATGAGGGAGTATTTCAATGAATTCAATGACCATCATTAGGGTGACATGTTGGTAAAGGAAGCTTATACTAACTTCAATCGATTAGCACGTCTTTGTCCATGCCTAGTGCCAGATGAGAATGAGAAGGTGAAAAGAATGATTAGAATGTTTTGACTAGAAATCATGATGCATGTCGACAATGGGGAATACCTACCTTAGAAGGCAAATGATTGTTTAAAAGCAACACTTTAAGCCGAGTACCACCTAAAAAATAGCAAAAATGAGTCTAAAAAGCCTAGCCAATTGAATAGTGAACATAGGAGTCGTGGGAATAATAGGGTGGTTTAGAATCAACCATAGAACAACTAGAGTTAGAAAGGTAATAACAAACGGAAGAATTTCCTTGGACAAAAGAATCAAGTTAGCAGGCAAGGTGGTGGACAACAAAATAAGCAAGCCAAGTTCCCTCCATGTACTATGTGTGGAAAGATGCATTTGGAAGAATTCCATCAGGGCACAAATTAGTGTTATAATTGTATCTATGAGGGCCATATCTCCAAAAACTACCTCAACAAGACCTATCAGCCGCAATAGCAAAACATCCAATAAAGGAATCCTCATGCCCTACTCAACAACATGCAGGCCTCCATTAAAGGGCCACTGATTCACCAGGGAAGACTTGAATCCCCTCTAACTACAACAAATGCCAGACTCTATGCAATGACCAAGGAAGATGCTGAAGAGACCACAACTATTATCACATGTTCAATTTTTATTATTGATTAGCATGCAAATGGTTTGTTTGACACAAGAGCTATGCACTCCTTTGTATCCACTTCTTTTGCAAAGAAGTTAGATAGACACCAGAATAAGGTAAGACAAAGATTGACCACATCACCACTCTCTGGGGAAGTCATGATGTCTACTCATTGGTTACATGTAGTGCCAATAAAAATTGTTGATAGAAGGCTTTATAGTGATTTGGTAGTGCTCGACATATACAACTATGATGTGATCCTAGGGATGGATTTTTTAGACATGTATGATGCATCCATTGAATGTCAAAAATGATGAGTTGAGTTTAGACCTAAAGGTGAAGAAAGGCTTAAGTTCGTTGGCGAATTATGGAAGAAGACAAAGATCTTTCTGTCTGTAGCGAAGGCTCAAAAAACATTAGCCAATGGTTGTATGGGCTTTCTAGGTATAATAGTTAATAAGAAAAAGGAAGAAAAGTTGAAGATTGATAATTTGCTAGTTGCTTGTGAATTTAGTGAGGTGTTTCCAAATGATTTGCCAAGGTTACCACCTAGTAGGGAGATTGAATTCGGGATTAAACTTGCACTTGGTATACGGCCTATCTCAAAAGCACCATATCAAATGGCACCTACATAGTTGAAAGAATTACATGAGTAGCTGAAAGAGCTCCTTGAGAAAGGATTTATTCGACCAACCATTCACCGTAGGAAGTGCTAGTATTATTTGTGAAGAAGAAGGATGGGTGAATGAGGCTTTGCATAGTGCTAGTATTATTTGTGAAGAAGAAGGATGGGTAAATGAGGCTTTGCATAGACTATCGAGAGCTAAACAAGGTGACTATAAGAAACAAGCATCTATTGCCAAGGATTGATGATTTATTTGATCAACTAAAAGGTGTGAAGTTTTCTCCAAGATTGGCTTGAGGTTTGGCTATCACCAATTAAAGATAAAGGAAGAAGATATTCCTATCTTTGCTTTTCAAATGAAGTACAGTCACTATAAGTTTGTGGCCATGCCATTTGGATTGATAAATGCTCCTGCAGTATTTATAGATTTAATGAACCAAGTGTGTAGGGATTTCCCCTATAAATTTGTATTGCATTTGTTGACAACATCCTTGTTTACTCAAAGTCTCGAGAGGAGCATAGTAAGCATCTGAGGATTGTATTGCAAATAATAAAGAATCATCAACTTTATGCCAATTTCTCAACGTGTGAATCCTAGTTAGATTGTGTAACATTCTTGGGCTATGTGATCTCTAAAGATGATGTGATCGTTGATTTGGCAAAACTAGAAGTTGTTACTAATTAGAGTCGACCAAAGAATGTTGTAAGATAAGAAGTTTCTTGGGGTTAGTTGGTTATTATAGAAAGTTTGTAGAAGGCTTTTCCAAGTTGGTTATGTCTCTAATAGAACTTACTTAAAAAGGAAAGAAGTTTGAATGGAGTGATGAATGTGAGCAAAGTTTCTACTAGTTAAGAAAAGAGACTAACGAGCACCCCTAATTTGACAATTCCAGAAGGTGATGAAGAGTTTATGATCTATAGTGATGCTTCAAAAATGGGTCTTGGTGCTACATTAATGCAACATGAGAAAGTAATAGCCTATGCCTCAAGACAATTGAAAGACTACGAGAAGCAATACCCTACACATAATTTGGAATTGGCAGACATGGTTTTCACACTTAAGATCTAGAGGCACTATTTGTAAGGAGTCCTTTGTAAGATTTTCACTAATTACCAGAGCTTGAATTACTTTTTCATACAAAACGACTTAAATATGAAGCAGCGAAGATGGCTTAAGTTAGTGAAGGACTATGATTGTAAGATCCTTTATCATCCAGGCAAGGCAAACAAGGGGGCTAATGTACTGAGTAGAAAATCTTCTATAGATTTGATGTCAATGCAATGTTGCAAGAAAAGATTGTGGGTTTTGGGATAGAGTTGATTTTAGGATGACTATTATCTTTGACTTTAGCTTTGACATTGTTTAATGACATCTGAGTGAAACAAGATTGAGATCCGAGTCTTTTAAGGATCAAAAGGGAGGTAAAAGAGCGGAAATGTAATGGTTCCTATGTGTTTGATGATGGAGTTTGATTTTTTAGAGATCAATTATGTGTGTCGAACTCTAATGACTTGAGGAAGAAAATGTTAGAAGAAGCTCATTTTACACCTTATAATATGCATCTCGGTTCTACTAACATGTATAATGACATGAAAAACAGTTTTTGGTGGTTCAGAATGAAAAGAGATATCTCTAAATATGTGAAGAAATGCATGACCTGCCAACAAGTCAAGGCATAACACCAGAGACCAAGAGGAATGTTGTAGTCTATTTAGATACCTGAGTAGAAGTAGGAAGATATAGCCACAGACTTCATCAATGGTCTACCCAAGACTACCAATGGATTCGATGTTATTTGAGTGATGGTCAATAGATTGACAGAATTGGCACATTTTCTACCTATAAGGATGACATATTCATTAGAGAAGCTTGCCCAGCTATATGTCAAAGAGATAATAATACTTCACGGTGTTTCCAAGTCTATCATCTCGGATAAAGATAGTAGATTTACATCACACTTTTGAAAAAGTGTTCATGTAGCTATGGGAACAAAACTACAATTTAGTATTGCTTTTTATCCTTAGACAGATGGATAGACTAGGAGGACTAATCAGATATTAGAGGATATGCTTTGTGCCTATGCTTTAGACTTCAAAGAAAGATGGTGCGAGAAATTACCATTGGCAGAATTTGCTTACAATAACAGCTATAAGGTGACAATAGGGATGGTACTTTATGAGGTGTTGTATGTGAGGCAATGTAGATGCCAATTTATTGGCATAAGGCAAGAGATAAGAAAGAGATAGAAACTGAGATGAAAAAGAAGACAGACTTTGTAAATAAGACTATAGAAATAGAGAAGATTATTTGCCAAAGAATTGAGACTTTTTAGAGCCAATAGAAGAGCTACACTGATGTTTGATGAAGGCCTCTAAAGTTTACCATGGGTGACTCTATTTTTATCAAAGTGGCACTGCTAAAGGGAGTAATTAGATTTGGCAAGAAAGTGACACTTAGTTCGCATTATGTAGGACCTTATAAGAGTACCAAGCGAGTCAATAATGTGGCTTATGAGTTGGACTTGCTAGAGGAGATGTTGACCATTCACAATGTTTTCCATGTCTCAATGATAAAAAATTATATAGCAAACCTTGAATATGTGATGAAACCACAAACATAGAGATTCGAGAAGACTTGAATTATGAGGAGAAACTTGTAGAGATTTTGGATAGAGAAGTTCGAAAGCTAAGGAACAAAGAGATCACGTTGGTGAAGGTGTTATGGCTCAACCATTGTATGGAAAAGGTGACTTGGGAACTAGAGGATGATATGAAAACTAAACGTCCTGAATTGTTCTAAGTTTCAAGGATAAAACTTTTATAAGGTATGAGGGATTGTTACACACTAATTTTCTATTTAATGGTAAACAGAAAGTCTAACGCTATAATTGATGACAGCGATATTATTACTAACATGCTATTTATGATAGTACAGGTGACAGCGATGAGGATTTTAATTTGCTAGAAAGGTTCATGCCAAGTAAGTACGGATTATAGTTATTTATGAAACAATGATGTGATGAAATATTTTGTTTTGTGTTAATCAAATAAAATATGATAAGATAATTTTTATATGAATTTTGGTTTATGTGTTATGGTATGTGATTTATTTATTTTTACCATATATATATATATATGAGTGTATATAAGTTAAATTAAATATATATACTGATATATATATTAAAAATACGTATATTATTAATAATACGTGCAAGTGTACATGATATATATGTATATAAACATATAATTAAGAACTAGGCCTTTTTTAGGCCTATGGTAAGCCTTGTCAAGAATAGGAAAAAAAAAAGAGATTACACATGGAAAAGAAAAAAGGGGGTTTCTTAGGGTTTTAGTTCACATATAAAATCTATATAAATGCCTCTTATTAGTAACCCTAGATCATACTTCATTCCTTCCTCATTGTTTTGCTTCACGCTTAGTTTTCTTTGGTTTTATTAAGGTGTTTGATCTCTCCATTTTTACTCATCTAGGTATGTGTATTGATCATTTAATGTGTTTGATTGATGTTTTGGTATGATAGATTAGTATTATAATTATTATTATTATCATCTGGATTTTTTATTGTATGTATTTTATATCAATTGGTGATTGAAAAGAGTTGATGATTTGGTTGTTTTCATTAACATCTTATTAAACTGTAGATTCGAGATATCATATATTTTCATTATCATCATGTTAATTATGTGTTTATAATTTTAACTGAGGCTTTAATAGGTTATAGATTAGTACTGAATTGTTTGACGCCTTATGCTCACTTTTCAATTAAACACCAGGCAGCAGTTGAGTCTTAGTAATTCTGGATTCTATATTATTTGGTCTATATTTTTTTTTATATTTTTCTCCAAATATAGACATCTCAATTTTTCATTTGGTTTTTGAATTGCTTGAATCAGAGTTTCTATT
Source organism: Artocarpus camansi (assembly GCA_002024485.1). Lineage (NCBI taxonomy): Eukaryota > Viridiplantae > Streptophyta > Magnoliopsida > Rosales > Moraceae > Artocarpus > Artocarpus camansi. The sequence goes on from LNSY01106916.1 coordinate 10,559, forward strand.
AAATAGTTATGATTTTTCAAAATTGACCTAGAAAGCTCACAGTTTTACACAGACCTAAAATTTAGATTGAATTTTGAGGACTTTTTGGTCATACAAATTATCGTCAAAATATGCATATAACATATCAGACTCTTCATTTTTTAGTCTAGTTTCTAATGCCACTAATTTTGACTAATTTAGAGTTAAGACGTAATTATTATGAAATTCTAATTGAATAAAGGTCATTCTGCCTATTTTTGGGAATTATGCTCTATGTTCATAAATTGTGATTTTGTACTTCTTGATGTTACTACATGATGAGGAGATGTTCGATGATAGTATAAGATGTTTATATGCTATTAATAGTATTATTAGTGACTTATGGTCAATGTGAATGTTTGGCATGAACTCTTTAAAGAAGCGATAACACCAAAGACCTGAGTCGTTGTGTCAAATACTATTGAAGGTTGTGTAAGTCTAGAGGTCAGATAAGTACATCTCTCACCTACAATAAAATCGTTTAAAATTAAAATATTGATGTTGATGACATATTACGTAAGACGTTTTAAGATGAGGATTTTTAATAATGAGGAAATTGATGGAAAAAATGAAAGATGATGTTATTTTTACGTATTATTTTTTTAATGGATATCTTTAGATGAAAACCTATATATATGTTATATCTATATTATTTTGATGTTTT
>LNSY01107101.1:0-12327 GCA_002024485.1 Artocarpus camansi
GGAGAGCAGGATCTTTATGTCAACAGTCTTATTGTTGATGGACAGTGGCCTTCTCAAGCTATGGAATCAATCGTATGGCCCATTGAAAAAATCTTGTGCTTAGCTTGCCATTTGGCTCCAAAGGAGGGATTGATTTCCTAGGCTTGCACTTCGATAGCTAGATGTTGTATATGGCTCATTTCGGTTAAAAAGTTGAGATGTTATGACATAGACAGGTCCAATCTCCCAATCCAGATACTAGGGAAAGATGGTGGAAGCGACTGTGGGCTTGATGGATCTCTAGTAAGGTTATAATATCCATATGTGGCAAGCAACCCATGACGCTCTTGCTGTTGCTGTCGAAACTAACCTGGTGAAACAACGTGTCCTTTGCTCAGCCTTATGTTCTCGTTGCCATGAAGACATATTTCATGCCTTCTTGTCTTGTTCCTCGGCCCAAGAAGTATAGAAGGATGGCACTTTATGGAACTTGGTCCAACCTTTCAATCGAGGTCCCTTCTGCCCACTTTGTAGTTTGGTCTTTGAGAATGGTAATAAGGAAGAACAGGCCCTCTTTTAAATGATATGCTGGAGCTTGCGGCGAAATAGAAACTCTTGCTATTTTGAAGGACGATCTTTTCATGGCAAAGAAATCGTAAAGCGTACAGGTCAGATACACTCAAACTATAAGCATACCATTAAAATAAACGTAGATGTTGTTGTCCCCAATTTGCTTGATCAGGTGTAGTGGCTTAGCATTTCTTCAGGAAAGTCCTCTCCGCGACAGCTGTTATGAAGGTGGGACAGTTTTCTCCATACAGGCTAAGTGTATGGCGATCCGAAAGGGAGCTAAACTCGCTCAAGAGTGGGGCTTCTCGGAGTGAGTCGTAGAGTCTGATGCTCTAAACGTGGTACGTGCAATCCAAAGTCCCACTGATCATTCTATTGAGGCCAACGTTATTGAGAAGATCAAAGTTCTTATTTCAGAAGCCCGTTGACTAATTATACATCAGTTCAATCTATCTGTAGGAGAAATGAGATGGCCTACACGTTGGCTAATTCTATATTTACTTTAATCTAATTATGTTTTTGGGCATGATAATCTTCCCTTCTTTATTAATAGTTATGTACAAAACGATTTTTCAAGTGATCAACAGAAATTTTAGTTTTCATTTAAAAAAGCAGAAAGAGATAAAAGAAAAAGTCAAATATGAGCAGCCAAAAAAAAAAAACTTTGGCATACTTTTTTAGTTTATGGATTGCATATTCAACTTTCATATTTAGAGTATTCCATCAATTTATTTAATAAAAGAACTAATTTTGATATATTTTTTCAGTTTAGGAACTAAACTTGATACAACTTTTTAATATATAAACTTTTTTCTAAAGAGAAAAGATGGTTGTGGATCTATGGGGTAAAATTTTGCAAAACTCGATCATTGAATCAAATCTTCCAACTTCTTCATCCACGTGAAGTGGACCTACTTCTTTAAGACACCCGTGATTGTCGGATGTGAGAATAAGTATACTCAAAAGGACAAACGCTCTTTTTGTTTTTTTTTTCCTTATTCTGTGTGTCTTCTCAATGGCATGACATTGCCATATGATTCATAATTGTCATTTTCTACGATTGGATTTCTCTGCTTGAGAATTGATTGATTTGGATTTGAGCTTCGCTAAAATGTTTCAAGAAGACAAGTATATAAAGACACAATTGAACATTGGACCTAACTTAGTATTATATGGGAGCTGCAATTTGACCTTCGCGGGAAATGCTTTCTTAAGAAGCAATAGGTTCAGGTGCAGTACACGTCCCTCCCCCTCTCTCTCTCCCTCTCTCTCTCTCTCTCTCTCCCTCTCCCTCTCCCTCTCCCCAAAAGTTTCAACTTCTAAATAAATTGCTTCAAAATCGAATTACCGTGAATTATGCCTTTTGAGTAATTGCTTTTGATTCGTAGGACGTCCATATTAGTTTAATAATAGAAACTCATTTATTTAGGGGTAGTTGGTACGTAATAATTAAAAAGAATTATATTTTTTAAAAAATACTAGTAGGTAATATAATTCTTAATAAATTAATATTGTCATGTTTAATTATACATAGTAATTTTCTCCTAAATTTCTAAGAATAATATATTTTTATGTTTAATTGTACATAGAAATTTTATATAGTTGACAACAAAAAATTGTTGTTTTATCTTTGAAAATAATTTCTATTATCATTTATATATTAATATAAAGTTTATAATTATATTTTAAAGAGATAATTACACTTGTAACATTACCATTATCATCAAAAAGAATTTAAAAACATAAAAAAGCCTCTTTAAGAAAATTTAACAACAACGGCAAAAATATTAGTATTATAATTATTATTTAATAATCATATGATGTTGTTATATTACCAATATTGATATGATCACCATCATTAACGATATTATAATTATAAGTACTATTATTATTGTTCAATATAAAATTATTATTAATATTAAATATATCAATATAGTATGTTAGCACTAATATCAAACAATAATAATAACAATAATATAATAATATTACTTTAGTTTAATATTAATATTACTATGAATATTAATACTATACTATTCATATTAATATTGCACTATTAAATTTTTACAACTGTTGTTAATAATAATAATAATATTATTATTATTATTATTATTATTATTGTTATTGTTATCACTATTGCTAAAATAATTTTTTCTATTAATATTTTTATGTTCTATAAAATATTGATTTATGATGATAATAATAATAATAGTATTGTTATTATTCTTCAATAATATATTAATATTAAAATATTGTATGTGTAATATATAATATATTGACATGAATATAAATGATAATAAAAATATAATACTTAATAATTTGTTGTTATTTTATATTAATATTAACATTAAATAATAATATGTTATTATAATATTATAGATATTTAATCTTTTTTATATTATTTATTTATTCATCATTGTTATAGTGGAAGAAAATATGACATTTCCATGGTCTTGAGATACCTTAGATGAATATCACTTTATTGGGTGGGATTTAAATTACCCAAAATGGGATAAAGTAAATCTCATGCAATTGAGTTTCCTGAGAATCCAAAACTCATAATCCTTGTACCAAATGTGGGAATCTTGCTTATTCTTATTCCCACCATCAAGATTACAACATACCAAACGTCCCTTAGTGAAAATTTTGTAAAGCGCAATAGAATCGTTGATCACTTTTCTTAAACAATTCGGATCATTCTCATGCTATATATAATAATTATGAATATTGTTTTTACCTTTTTGGTGAAACAACCATGCAAGATTAAGGTGGCTTTTGGTATGCAAGTGTTGGTTGTTTGAACCTATCGCTTCAAGTTTAATTGGTGGTTGGCAAAAAAAAAAAAGCAAATATTCAAAATGATGAGGATGATTTAAAAGGGTAAATTTTTTAGTTTTGAAAACTTTGCCGGCTAGCCTCCCTTATTTGAACCATTTAAACTATCCAAACCCATGACTTTTTGGGTTTCTGACAATTCTCATACTATCCAAATAAATTCTCTAATGTGATGTTTTATTTCATGTTTAGATTTTTAACATTCTAAATGTCAGTTCAAACCATATAAGTTTAAAACCAGCAGTTCAAACTGTACTAATTCAAACATGCATACCAAACAAACTCTAAGCATTTTAATACTTTTGAGTCTTTCTTACTATTTTTCTCTTTCTAAATCTACAAGTATGTGAGCAATGGTGAATTCTTTTGGACGATCTCAATTTCTCATTCTAATGTCTCTTGGCTATGGTTATCAAGGCTCTAAAGAGGCAAATTCTAAGAACACCAAATGGAGGCCAAAGAAATATCTAAATAATAAAAATAGCACCCCTCTAGACTCTATTTATATAATGTACACAATTAACCAATTAGGGTTTTTGGACTGATTTACATGTGTTTTACATGTATGGATAGACATTATGTTAAACACCTATGCAAAAGTGTTAAGTGCTTGAACCTGATGTGTTACATGTGGATTGATCCTTATATTAGGATAGATGCCTTAAAACATGTGATATTTTATAAAGATCATATTTATAAATAAATAAGTAAATAAATAAAATAAAATTTTCATCATTTTGTATGCATGTATTTATGAATAATTTTTAAATATAAGTTAAATTCCATAACTATTCATGTGATATTAACTATTGCATGTAAGTGTTATATAAGTTTTAAAGTATGGAATCTTTAATTGAGCATCACTAATACAAGTCATTTCCATTGAGAATAGAATTGTACGATCTAAACTACTAATATAGTCAGTTATTAAATGAGTGGACTACACGTAATTAAATTGCTATCAATAAAGGTGGTTTGCTACATATTTAAGTTTAGGGAGTAACTTGCTAAAATTAAAAGTTTGGGGGACAAATTGTAAATATACGACAAATTCGAGAGGCAATAATGCAAACAACGTATTTTAAAAAATTGATATAACAAGGGATTGTTATTTTTTTTTCCAAATTATGAGGAATACTTTTTTTATAATATTTCTAGAGATATTGTAAATATTTTTATAATAAAATAAATAAATATGGTATTTCAAAAGAGGATAAGGTACTGGTAACTCTAAAAATAGAGTAATATTATGACATATTTTGCATTAAAAATGGTCAAGCCTTAGAGTTTTATTTTAGTTTAGTAGTTTTTAGTTTTTTTTAGGTTTGATTTTGGTTTATTTATGTTTGATTTTGTTTTATTTTTGTTTATTTGACTTTAAGTTAATTTCTATTAGGTTCTTACTTTAATTTGTCAAATATTTTTAGCTAGTGAAATTAGGTTTATTTATTTTTACAGATGTAAGGAAGAAAGGAGCTTAAAAAAACCTAATGAAGACCCAAGGAGCCATGGTTATGGCCTTGAAAAGTTGAGGTTGGGACACTGCTACTAGCAAAATGTTTAATACATTGGCCAGGGAGCAAGCACAATGGTGCCAAAAAAGTCAGAGCCACAGAGTTGGCATGATCATGATAAATTTTTTGTGAGAATCCTAAGGCTACAATGCTGGTTCGAGTTTCCTAACAATAAAAAGTGGCAATCTTTCTCCAAATTGCCCAATTCTAAAAACCTATAAATAGCTCCTCTTTAGGTTGTTTCAAAAAGATTTTTGGCAACTTTTAGAAGAGGAGATTGAAGGCAACTCAAGAGCAACCATGTCTAAGATTTTTGGTTCTTCTTCTCTTTTTTCTTATTGATTGAGTTAGTTTTGTAATTGAATATGGATTATATGTTTATGATGATTAGTTTTTAATTATGAACAAAGTTTTCTTTCTAGGGCTGCAAGTTAGTCAAGACAATGAATAATTGATATCTAGTTTCATTTTCTTTAAAAGAATTCGTTTCACTTAAAGCTTTTTATTCATGATTGTTGTTAACTCTATTATTATTCACGCATTTGAATATTTGGTCAATATTTAAATTGTTTTGTAGGCCTAGATTGAAACCTCAAGAAGGAGGACAAACTTAGGAATAACTTCAATTAAAATTAGTGTCAGTTGCATAGGACATCACGTGATAATAGGATGACTTGTGTGGAAAGTCGAAAGAACCATATAACGTAATGAGTCTTTAGGATTGTGGAATTCACGCTGAGCAATAGTGAGTTTACATGCTAGAGATATCTTTAATATCATCCCAAGCAAGTGTATTAAATAAATCAGGGTTTCTCATTCTAACACATGAAAAATAGACAATATTTAATAATTAGATTTAAATTGGATTTGTCTTAATGAACTTGTATGCTCTAGTATTCATATGTTATTAAATTTCCTTAATACTTGATACAATTTGTGTACGTGCAAAAATACACATAGGTTACATTTAATGCAATTTTTTCTTTTAAGTACACAATAAATTTTGTAAAACTTTACATTTAATCCTTTTCATTTAAATGTTTGATAGGTAAACTAATTTCAAAAATTTTTTATTTCATAATTAAATTTAGTACTATTTTTAGGGAGGGAAAATTGCTTGGAATAGAAAATAATTTTAAGGTTGAAAAATATATGATAAGTTAAGGCTACCTTCAATTAAAATGTCAATACAAATGTTACATTTGATGCAAAAAGTATGAAAATGACATATTTGATATGTTCTGTTTTAAAGTCTAATGCACAATGTTCTCTTAAATGCTATATACTTTTTATCATTCATTTTAAGATCAATATTTAAATAATTTGAAAATGATATTGTGGTAGTGCTTAATTTTACATCATTTTTCTATCATTTTTCCTTGTGTCAATTCTTTATTAGTTCTTATGGTTTGTGTTTTATTTGTATTTTTATGTTCTATAGGTGTTTTGGATACAAAGGAATGTTTTGAAGTCAAAACCATGGTTTAGACGGGTTCTAGGCTTCGTAACTTGACATGGATGCAAATAGGCAAAGAACTAGCAAGTTGGCACCCCAGCCCTTTTTTTGGCTACCTTAGCACCATTGGGTAGAAAGATGGTGCCCTAGTGCTGAGAAGGCTAAAATCAAGCTGCAAAGAGAAAAAAAAGGGCCCCAATGCCCTCTTTTCACACCCCTGAGCATGTTGATGATTTCTAACCCAAATTTTGGTCCAAAGAAGTTCCAAACTTTCCTCTTTTCATTCCAACTTTGCAAACAATAAATACATCACTTTGGAGTGCAAGAAGACACTGGTTTTGTTTAGAATTTCTCAATAAAAGAAAAGAAAAAGGAAGAGAGGAAGAAAGACACAAAGTGTGGTTCCAAAGAGCTTGTCTATGTGGAGATTTTTGAAGACCATTCTATTTCCGTTTTTCTTTCAATCTCTAAAACTCCTAATATTGTTTGATTTTATATTTTTGTTTTTATTTTCAATTTTGTTATGTGAATTTTGTTTGTGGTTAAGAGTGATTTTAAAACCCTAAATATGAATTGTAATGGAATGTTTTTTAATTATTTTCCAATTTTCAATTGAAACTTATTATGTTCTTCTACACTCTTCATGTTTATTATTTTTATTTTACTTTGTTTGGGGTGGCCAACCAAGTGAGATAGGAAAATTATCTATTGTTACATTAGAATAATTGATTCGTAATTGTCTTATTATTCTAATCATAAGTGGTAAATTGCAAGGTATGATTACGGTAGGTTTTCATTAATTGTGAACATAACCTAAGTTAAATAAACTAAACCTATGTGTTTGTTGCTTAAATTAATCTATCTTTCTAAATTTAATGCTTCCATTAGCTTAGATCTAGAGAGCTTGTTCTAAATTGTTTAAAGGAAAAGGATTAAGTAAAGATCTTATTTTACTTAATGACAAACTATGAAAAGAATGAGGCAATAGAGCCTATTTTTATCTATGGTTCTTAGTTTCAATGGGAATTTAAGATAATTTTGATAGTTGATTTGCAATATATTTTTTTTGGTGGCGCATGATCCTTTAACCAGTTTTATTATTATTGTTTACAACCTCTTGAATTTTCATTTTGTTATTATTTCTTAGTCTTTGTTTTCTCTATTGTTAGTAATTTAATTAATTGAATTCGATCCCCCCTATTTAATTAGAAAATAAATAACTTTTTGACTAAGACTAATACTCTACCAGAAGTCACCTTGTTTATCAATAAACTCAATAATGACCACACTTTAGCAAGGGTTAATTTGGTAACCTTAATTGGAACCTATCACACTATCACACTGTTATAATTATGAGGATGAAAAGGTCAACACAGCTCAACTACTCTACAACTAAGAAAGAACTCTTGACAGTTATTCTTACTATGGAAAAATGTGATCTTATTTGATAGGTACAAAAGTAACAGTTTTCTCTAATTATGTAACTCTTAGGTATTTACTCATGAAGAAGGATGCAAAGCCAAGGCTCATTAGGTTGATCCTCCTCTTGCAAGAAATCAACTTGGAGATCAAAAAAAAGGACCAAAAAACTTGGTGGCAGACCATCTTAGTTGCCTTGTTCATGAGGAGGTTGTGCCCTTGCGAGCAAACTTCCTAGATGAGACTACTTTCGGGGGAGATGGAAATCCCTTGGTATGTTGACATTGTTAATTATCTTGTTTCCAAGAGGATTCTAGATGACTTAACCCAAGCTCAAAAGAGGAAGATCAAGAGTGATGAAAAGTAGTACATATGGGACGACCAATATCTATGGAAGTATTGCTCCGACCAAGTGATAAAAAGGTGTGTACTCTAAAGTAAAATTTTATTCTATTCTCCCATTTTGTCATTCTTATGCATGTGGAAGACATTTTGGTTCAAAGAGGAACACCTTCAAGGTGCTTGATTGAGGCTTTTTTTGGCCCTCGTTGTTTAAGGATCCATACCATTTTTGCAAATCATTTGACTATTGTTAAAGGATAGGTAACTTAGGTCCTAGGAATCAAATGCCCTAGACCTCTATACTTATTGTTGAAATTTTTGATGTGTAGGGCATTGATTTTGGGAACCTTTTCTACTTCTTTTGGTGACTTTTTTATTATCTTAGCTGTAGATTTTATGTCAAAGTGGGTGTAATAAAAAACCAGTCACACTGACGATTCTAAGATTGTTATAGACTTTATGAAGTTTAATGCTTTTGCAAGGTTTGAAACATGATTAGTGATAAAGGTACCTACTTTTGCAATAGGTCAGTTGAAGCTTTGCTTAATAGGTATAACATCACCGATAAAGTCTCCACTATATACCATCTTTAAACTAGTGGACAAGCTAAAGTGTCAAATCAAGAAGTAAAATCTATTCTTGAAAAGACGATCAACCCAAATAGAAAAGATTGGAGTCTGTGCCTTGATGATATACTCTGGACATATCAAATTGTGTAGAAGATGCTCATTGGGATGTCCCTTTATTAGATGGTGTAAGGTAAGCCTTTTCATTTTTTGGTTGAGCTAGAGCATAAGGCATGGTAGGCTACAAAGCAATATAACATAGAGATGGATGCAACTAGTGAGCAAAGGAATCTCTAACTATAAGAACTTGAGGAGATTAGTAACAATACTTGATAAGGGTTTAATTTCACCTCTTTTTGTATCATTCTTACATGTATTTATTTTGTTATATTTTTGGGTTTTTCTAGTGTTTTTAGGTATTTTGTGTTTTGTAGGGTTTTTAAGATGACTAAAAGAAAAGAAGGGTCAAAATGAAGGTTTAAAAGGATTGAGCATCACATTTATTTATTTGGAAGTTTGTCACAAAAGGATGAGAATCAAGCCAAATACCTTAGATGAAAGTGCTGTAATCTTGAAATTGGAAGCTACTGGGCTGTGGTGCTAGCTTTGGGTACTACGGCACTAGTTGAGAAGCTAATCCAAGTTTGGCAAGGTAAACATGGGCCACAATGCCCATTGTGAAGCCACAATGCAAGGTTGTGAATTCTGGTCCAAAAGGGTCCTAAACCTTCTCATTTCAACCCTAACATTATAAGTCTGTAAATGTCTCATTCCAAAGCACAATTAGTTGTCCATTTTCATAGTATAGGAGATGAAAAAGAGAGATGAAGAGAGGTTTTGATGGTGGCTCAAGAAATATTATGCACGTGGAAGATTCTTCACATCGTAATCATTCTTTTTCTTCTTCTTTTCTTCTTTTCTTTCTCAACATTTTTAGTTTAGATTTATTTATTTTATTAAGGGATATCAAAGCCCTAGACATGATTATTTAACTAATTTTCATAACTATTTCTAATTTTTCAATTGAAATTGTTCATGTTCTTCTATAATTATTGTTCATAATTATTTTCTTGTTTTGTTTTGGGCGCACAATTGAGCACAACTTGAGAATTATCTATTGTTAGATGAGAAGACTTGATCCATAATTGTCTTATTATTCTAATCATTAGTAGAAAATTGTGGTAATTAGTTATGGTCAAGGTTTCCTATGATTGCACGTAGAATATAACCTAAGTTAAATGAGTTGAGCTTGTGTGCTTGTTGCTTAAATCAACCTATCTTTTCCAACTTAATGCTTTAATTGTATTAATTTTATAGTTATTGTTTAGTAGTGGAGAATGATCATTTAACCAGTTTTATCATTATTGTTTTGCCTTCTTTATTTTATGGTGTTTTCTTAAATTTATTGATCTAGGTCATAATCAAAGCCCTCTTATTTTGTGTTTAGTTATAGTGCATCCCATGTTATTAAGTTGATAACAAATTAATTAGGACCAATCCTATGTGGGAATGACCCTTGCTCGTCGTTACACTCAATAACGTCCATAGTTTTAGTAAAATTTAATTTGGTGCTCCCTTAGAACCTACCAATGCCTATGAAAACTTAAGGATTTATAAGGACAAGACTAAGGTACCAATGCCTATGAAAACTTATGGATTAATAAGGACAAGACTAAGGCATTTCATAATGAGATGGTCTCAAGAAAGAACTTTATTGTTAGAAAAAAAGTTCTCCTATTCCATTCATGCCTCAAGTTATTTATGACTAAGTTACGTTCTTGTTGGGTTGGAAATTTCACTATTAAACAAGCTTTTCCTCATGATGTAGTTGAGATACAAAGCATGAAAATGGGTAACACATTACTATGAGGGTTTTGTGACACACAATATAGAACAGGTACTATTTTATGAGCTGGCTCATGATGATTGAAGATAGAACCACATTAGTCTAAGGAATATAAACCCAATGGATGGAAAGCACACCAAATAGGTTTTATTTTTCTTACTCTCTTCCACTCTATTTTTTCATTGCTTTTCATTAGTTTGTTTTGTTTTAGTTTTAGTTTTTCTTTTTTCTTTTTTCTTTTTTCTTTTTTCTTTTATGCTTAGTCTTACATTAAGGACAATGTAAAGATTAAGTGTGGGGGTGAAGAATTTACGATTTTTAGGTTTCTTTTTAGGCTTTTGTTTCTTGTTGTTCCAAAACAATAAAAAATTAAAAAACAAAAAAAATTTGAGTTTTTTTGTTTTTGTTTTAGTTTAGGTTTTTGTGTCTTAAGATACCTCCTAGCTATTTTGATAAGAGTTGAACTTTAATGTTATGGTTTTGATTGAATATGAGTATTGTTTTAAATCTTGATGTCATTCTTTGGTTGATGTATTTTTATGATGATTCTACTCAAATTTTTTTGCACAATAGTCATGTTACATAGTACAAAGACAAGCATGCTAGAATAAGTAGATTCTTAAACCCACAATTTAACTATCCTTTTAGTTTTGACATGTAAGGGCTACGTATTAAAACTCTTTCTGATGTCTTTTGAGACGAACAATTGATTGAGCATTACCTAAAAAATGATTAAGGCACTACGATCTTTAACACCAAGGGCAAATCAATCAAAGCCACTATCAATGTTCCTAAGAAGACATTCCTCTAATAAGCCAATTTGAGTCTTCATGTAGACCTGTTTCTTTTCCTAACCACATCTTATTACCTATCCCAAATATGTTTATATCTTTATGTTTGTTCTAAAGATGAATTGGAGTTTTAGAGACTTATTTTAAGCATAAGAAAAGTTTAGAAAAGAATTGGATTTGGGACAAAAGATAAGTCTAGAGGAAGAATCAGATCATGAAATAGAAAGGGAGAATTGTTGGAAGATAGTTCAAGAAAAAAAAAAGCAAAAAGCAAAAAATTTAAAGAAAAAAGGAGGGAATAAATATACAATAAATTATCTTGAGCTTTTCTATCAAAATTTTGGAAGTCACAAGATTGGTTATAACAAAGCAAAAGCCAAACATTATAATATTCGGCCTCTATTTTACGTTTACTTTTGTGGGTTTTAAGAAGTACCCTATGAAAAATTCTACAATGTCTTTAACTCCATGAAATGTTTAGGACCTTTATGATATCTACACTCTTTCTCTTAGCCATTGTCCCTTGGCCCCATTACAGCCTTTATTGAAGACCTTTTGATTTTAGTGGTACCTTCAGCGTAGTGAAGATTCATATCAAAAAAAGAGCATATGATGTTTGACACCCTTATTAGAAATTAGGTGCTTGTTTTTGTAAGGCTTATGAGCATTTACTTGTTAAAAGCATGACTAGAATAATCATTGTTTGCATCGACTATCTCACAAACATTAAGTATGATTATTATAGGAATAAGTTAGCTTTAGACTGATGATGGATTTAACTCAATACTTGTATGATTGCAAGGCCATATTCTCTTATTGTTTTATGAGACTAGAAGTTGGAAAGTTAGTGTTGCTTTTTCTTTCTCTTTAGGTTTTGCTCAAGGACTAGCAAAAATTAAGTATGAGAGAATTTGATGGTGCTTAATTTTAGATTTTTCTATCATTTTTCTTATGTTTTCATTGTTAGTTTCTTGATTTTCTTGTGTTTTATTTGTGTTTTTATGTTTTGTAG
>LNSY01107843.1:0-10393 GCA_002024485.1 Artocarpus camansi
CTTGTATTCCTCCTTTTCTAATTAGCTTCAACAACACATCTCATCTCCTTTCAAGCTAACAATGATATTGAAACTTGTATAATTAACAACAATTGAAACTTGTAGAAACAACAGAAAAGTAAAATCTAAATTTTTAGTCAGTGTTTGGAACCAAATTTTTAAAAAGGAGCTCAATAGGACAAAATTATATTTACATTGATTACTAAGCAACAAAAATCTTTATTATAAAGTTATATACTCTCATTAAGGCTCTTGTGCGAGTTTCTCAGAAGTCATACAAATATTTTCAAAAACAGCTTTGCCGTAAGTATTTATATACTCTTGGGGCGTGCTTGACTTGCATGAAAGGGACAAAAAAAATGGGTAATTCTCTTTCTCATATAGCTATGTGCTTACTTCGAAAATTCGTAACGAGAGTTTAGTGAGCACCACGAAAAACAAGAAATGAGGAAAAAGAATACTGATCCTTGCACCCTCTTGGTATTGATTTTTTATCACAGGGAATGAATATATCCTTAATAAGTTATTGTGCACAAATGTGATTATTTAATTGTACAAAATGAAATGTCGATAATTACACTATAAGATTACTATTCCTAAGGTCAATAAACATCAAAAAAGGAATTGGATTGTTTCCAGTCACACCATCTAATGGACAAGCAAACACTAAAAACGAAATAAATGGTCTCATTCTTATTCCTTTACCCCTTTTGTTTCCAATCCCGCCAACAAATTGATCAAACAGATGATGGGCAAAAGTGCTAAGTTTTTACCTGAGAAGTAGCATAATGAAGATCCTCAAGAGTAATGGGTGAATCAGACAAAACAAAGTCTCCAGATGGAAACCTTGCCAATGGATTCCGACCCAAGTCCATAACCACTTCGATCAGTTGATGAAGCTCCGGGTGCTCCCAAATTCTTTGCTTCATTTCCTCAGGCAAAAGTGCCAACAGACGCCCCAATTCAACCTCAAATTCATTATCATCCTCGGACAAAGAACAAGAAGAAGAACAAACCAGGAACGAGCTTCGAGTTGGATACCCAGAAAATGTTTTTCTGGTTAGTGAAGACAAGTGTGAAATGGATGAGTATTTGGGACATTGAAGGGAATTAAGGAAGGTTCTCCCGGATTGGAATTTGGAAGCCCAAGCTTGCTGCTTTAATGGCGGGTTTTTGAGGACAGGAAAACGCATGCATTGCATGGGCTCTCTTTTGGATCTCTAGTTTACAAATCTGCGCAAAGATTTTACGAAAACTAGTACCACTGAACTTGCTATGGTCCTTTTATTTCTTTTCTTCTAATTTGTTTATTTTCGTTGTTATTATTATTATTTAGGAGATTCGGTTGTAAGTTTGTAAGATTCTTATTTTCTGGTATATTCGGCGAATATATTTTACTTTTCAATCTAAAAGCTAAAACCTCGGCTTCCAAGTAGAACTGACAATTTAAGTCACGATATAATAACATGATATAAATTCAACACAAAAAATGTGAGTTAAAGTTTGAAAAATAAGTCTCGGGTTAGAATTAAGTCGAACCCGTCTAACCCACACAAAAAACGAATTGGGTTCGAGTCAACCGAATCAACACGAAATCAACCTGCAATAAACGATAAGGTAGATTAACAGAATAGGATTTCACTCGCAAAATGTCATGAGTCTCTATGACTTTGACATAAAATTTACATTCATCTTAACTGACTGAGAGGGATCCACCCATGATGCGCAAGTGTTACTAGACCCTATATCCAATCTAAAGAAACAATTTCCAAGACCACAGTCGGGTAGGCCAAAAAAATTTTAATTCTTTGTAAGTAAACATTTGCTTTTGTTGTATTGTCAGAAAATATACTTACACCACTTATAATTTGCTTAAAGAAATTCTATTTAGTAGATTCTAGCTATCTGAACACAGATTGTTTCCTTGCTCCATATCGAGAAGTTACATATCACTTGTAGGAGTATCGAGAGCGCTGGCAAGGTCCTCGTTCGCTGAAGGAGTTGCTCAACTATACCCACTCCTCATTTCATAACTGCATTGAGAGAACCTTTAGTGTGTGGAAGGCAAGTTTTCCAATTTTAAAAAGCATGAAGCCATTTCCATAGGACAAACAAACATTGATCCCAATTGCTTGCATCGTGATTTATAACTTTACACACATGTGGCAAAGTAATGATGAGATCCTTGAGCAACACTATTATGATGCAATGTTGGTGGCGAAGATAAAAGGTGAAAATTTTGACGAAGAAAATGGATGCAAGACAATAATAGGGTTGATGTGAACCCATTGATTCAAAATAAGAGGACAACGGCAACATGAACGCTCATAGGAATACAATGGCGATGAAAATGTGAAAAGCTTATGCACAACACCCTTGGTACACCTCTAGGCATTAATATTTCCATAGAAAAATTTTTTATTACTACATTGATATGTTAGGTTTTCTTTCAACACTCATTTGTCTATACAACTATGTTGTCATAAGGAGCACGTTCTTTGTTCTCTTTGTGTTTTTTTTTTAACTACTTTATGGATTGGAAAGAAAATTGATTCTTGGAAAAAAGCATGAAAATGGCCAAAAGAATCAATAGGCAAAAAACAAAAGACTTAATACAGTTAAAAAAGCATTTTTCATATTATTAATATTGTGTCATGTGCATCAAGCATGGATTTTTCATTGCATTCAATGGAAAGGAAATAATTTATTTGACAAATTAAATTTATGCACTTTTGAAAATATGTGCTATATTCTTAAGAAGTTTTTTTAATGTTGAATAAAAGACCACAAAAAATCCGAATCTAAATCACAAATGTACCAAACACTTATTCATAAATCACATTAAGATTCCAAATACTTACCAAATACATATTTGGATCTTCTACCTAGCTCCAATTTTTAAAAACTCTTACAACCGAACACTAACTTGAATTACAATTCAAATCACAAGGCTTAAACAAAAGGATCCAAATCACCATAATTCGAATCCCTTTACCAAACAGATCCTAAATCACATAAATTTGTTAATAACAGAGCTTTGTCAATAGCAGAGCTGTAACACTAGGTTGCTCTGTCCTTTTTGCTTTTTTTGGGGTCAATTTTATTAATGGCCCTTAAGGTTTATTTTTTGTCCTATTTTAGCCCCCCACTTTTAAAAAGTCCAATTTTGATCCCTTAACCAATTACTTTGTCCCAATTTTAATCCTTCTATGTAGTTAAATTAATAAAAAAAACACTCACGTTATCCATATGATAGGTAGTTAAATTAATAAAATTTAAGGTAAATACTCTTAAGACTAAAATTGAAAAGAATGTAAAGTCCTTGAATTAAATCTAAAATATATCTAAAGTTTAGGGACCAAAATTGAAAAACGTATAAAATTCATGGACTATTTGTGAACATTATTATCTTTATTATATTTTGTATTAGTTTAATTGCTTAAACCTATCAAATTGGAAAAAAAAAAAGGTTGATGCTAAATAAATGACAATGAATTAACAGCAAAACAACAAAATAATATCATTTTTCATAAACTTTATATCTTGTCCCAATAATTTTGCTTGCTCTTTAATCGCTTGAACAATCACCAAATACTTCGTCCAATTTGAAAATTTGTTTCACCATGTCTGTTTTGAAAACATAAGCTGTTGTCGAGTCACCAAGCTGGGCCTGGTCGAATATTGGGCCCATAAAGGTCCAAGAATAATCCTTGCCCCATATTGCCTTTACATATTCTATAAGCTTCTTTTGAGATAATACTCAAAAAAGATAAAATAGTCTATTCACATCCATATTTAAATTAGAAGATCTCTAAAATGGCGATAAACACTCACGTTGATTATGATCTATCAAATCTAAGATTCTCATAAGCGATAGATCCTATAAGAGATCACAACGGTGATATTTAGCTAATAGGAGATAATATTAACATGTATTTGAATTTAAATTAAGCGTAAGGGAAAAGGCATCAATCATCCCCAAGTACTATAAATAGAGGCTAGTTTTAGAGAACTACCTAAGTGCAATTTTTGAAAAAAACCTTTTGTATTCTTATTTTCTCATTGTAAAACCCTATCACCTGAGAAAACCTATAGTGGATATAGTCTTCAATTGAGGTGAACCACTCTAAGTTCTTATGTTCTTGCTGTTTTATTTACTTTGCTCGAGAGTAATTAGCATGGTGAAGAATTGAGAGATTCTTGTGTGATGAGTTTTACTTGTCAACAATTGGCATTAGAAGGAGGGCACAAGATAACCACGATCACAAAGGACTACCACCTTTGTCACCAAGGCAGGGAACACCTTTAGGGTCAGTAAATAATGGGTGGAATGGAGGACGAGAACAAGAAGACCTTAAGAATTGGATCCAAGCTCAGCAGGCAAGAAGCCAAGATACGGACAAGTCATTTGTAAGTCTTCAATGGCATCTCAGGCTTATAAAAAGAGTCCAAAGATAGGAGGCTAAGTAGGGTTATTAGGCCCTTAATCTTGATAACCCAGATGGACACCGATATAACACCCAAAATGTTTCTTTAAACGTAGTCAATTGCAATACAATAAGGACGTTCGTATTCATAGAGAGATAAGAATTTAAAAGATTGATAGTTTAACGACTTAAAATTGCAAGGGTTTTACAAACAAAATTGAAAAGAAAATAAAAGTTTCTACAAATTTAAACAAGATTTTAAAACATAAAATTAAAATAACAAAACTTCGAGAATCCCTTATATGTTTTGTAAGGTATATGGAATTTAACTCTAAATAATAATTATCTAAAGCATTTGATTTATTATATCATTTCCCACTAATAACAAACACTTTTATTATTTTTATAAGTCAACCTAAAAGGACAATATAATAAGCTATAGTGCAGTAAAGGTTTTGCTATTAAAAGTAGCAAAATAACCACCTCTCACTAGTGATTTGAAGCATTAATTATGAAAATTATAACTTCAATCACAACAATTATAGTTAACATAATTTTAAAATAGAAAAGATAATAACAAACCAAAATTATTATATCTTAACGGAATAATTTTTTTCATTTATTCTAGCAAAACCTCATCTTATGAAATATCTACAATCAACAATATAAGAAGTCATACTATAGTAAAAGACATTCCATAAAATTAAGCATTATTCCATTTTATTGATATTAATTTCAGAATACAATTAAATTATATAAAAAAAGCATGACTAAATTTATATAAAAATAGACAGTATAACAACATTAACAATAAATATTAAAAACATGAAAAAAAAATTATTTCATAAAAATATAAACATTAGAACACATATATAGAGTTAAAAACTATACCAAAATACTATAAGTATAAGATCATCTCTTTACCTCACCATTCTCGTTACACTAATTTATGTATTATTTTATTATTTTTAGTGGTGTCGAATAAGTGCTATAGTAATATCTTCTCCTAAAAGAAAATACTGCTAAGCTAAAAGCTTAGTAGTCAGCTAAAAAGAGAAAGGAACATGAAGAGAGGTGCACCATCTTTTATAGTGAATAAAAATTCACTATTTGTATTTTTTAATAATATTTGATATTATTTATTTATTTATTTATTTATTAATAATCTTTTTATTGTTTTATTCAGACAACTTGAATACAAGTTGTGATTTTTTAAATTTATTTTTTCTCTTTTTCTACATGTTTTAGCGTTCTTGAGAATGCAAATTTTGGTTTCAAATCTAGTGTGGCATTGCGGCGAAACGTATGAGGAACGGCTTGATCTCGGGCATTAATCACACAATCGAATAACTAAGAGAAGCAAAGGGGCCCAGGTGGAGCACTTGAAGAACGAATTCGGGCCATTGGATTGTGAGACGAATGGACGAGATCAAGGGAGCAGGCTGAAGCTAAGAACGCATGCACAAGATCAAAGGCATCTAAGATGTTTCTGACATGTGGGCCTAGCTCTGGCGGCTGATGTGCCTAATACAGACACAAATCGTGTGCTAACACACAGCATCCACTTGTAGAAGTTGAACATTCTTTGAATTTTTAAAGCATTTGTTATCCGATTTTGCTCATTTTGATGCTGTTTTGCTCTATTTTTCTTTAGATTTCAAATATAAAAACAAATAATCGAAACAAAATTAATTATTTTAGAAACATAATATTTAAAATAATTTTAATTATTTTACATTAAAACACACAAAAATAATTACAAACTTCTAAATTTTCAAGCTCTTCTAGTTTGACACGGATATAATTTTTAAGACTCGGACATATTTTTAGAAATTACTAAAAATATTATAGAACATATTTACAAACTTACAACGTACCATAAAATACATTAAGACTCGAAATAAAATTACCATTCTTTATTTTCATGATTTTAATTAATTTCAAATGAAACTAATATTTTACATAAAAAATGATTATAAAAGTTATCGAATATATTATTAAACATAAAAATATATTAAAATTAAACAATAAAACATTTTTTTATATTAAGACATCAAAAAACTATTTAACACAAAAAGCTATTAATTAAAAGATTTAAGAAGAAATAAAAACATAATTAAATAACTTTACCCAATCAGAGAAAAGATTATCATGTATTTGGATCTAAATTAAGCTTAAGAGGTAAGGCATCGATCATCCCAAATACTATAAATTACATACCAGTTCTAGAGAACTACCTAAGTCCAATTCTTGACACAAACCTTTTGTATTTATATTTTCTTATAATTCTATCACTTGAAAATACTTATAGTAGACGTAGCGTTCAATTAAGATGAACCACTCTAAATTCTTGTATTTTTACTATTATTTTCTTGCTACCTTATTTACTTTGTTCAAGAGTGATTATCATAGTGAGGGGTTGAAAGATTCTTGTGTGACAAGTTTTACCCGTCAACACAAGCTGATATGAACATAAAACACAAACTATCATATTTTTTTGTTGTCATTATCATTATCGTTTATGCAACATCATTTTTTTTTGTCATTTTGATAGGTTTAAGCCAATAAACTAATATAAAATATAATAAAGATAAAAATGTCCACAAATGGTACGTGAACTTTATACATATTTTTTTACATTCTCTTTAGTTTTGGTCCCAAGAGAATTTATCTCAAATTTTATTAATTTAATTGCCTATCACATGGACTTTTTTTTTTTTGAACCAAAACTTAACAATCAACTAAAGGAAGGACCAAACTTGGGACAAGTAATAGGTTAGCAACCATAATAGGACTTTTGTAAAGTGAGAAACTAAACTGAGACAAGAGATAACCTTAAGGACCAATCCATTAGTGAAATTAACCCCCTTTTTTGTTATTATTTTGGTTGGGGTACAATTTTACATCATTTGGCTACAAATGAACAATGAGCATGTTTAGGTTTGGCACACCAAACAAGGCATTTCATGTCTTATGGATTTAAGGATCTGTTTGTTTTATGAATTAATTCAACTTTTTCGACTCAGAATTTTAGATTAGACTTGGATATGATGGTAGCAATATTTAAATCTTAATTGAGTTTTGAGTACAAAATTTAAGTTTTGGCCCCTCTAAAAATTTTCAAGATTTGAACCCAAATGTTATAGTACAAGATTATCTTTTTTTCAATTTTTCTCACTTATACTTGACTAAAAAAATATAACAACTTATTCATTTAATATCCAATTAAGACGATTATATTTCATTGCATTTATAATAAAGAGGTGAATAAATCAAAACCCATATCACATATTTTTAATATTATAAACATTGTGATTTTATTAGATTTATTAGTAAATCAAAAACTTTTTCTACTATCTATCTAAATACAAATTTCAATCATGTTTCCTACTCAAACTACTTTAACTACATATCCAAACATCAATTTGGATAGTTATTCAAATTATATAATTCAAAACACACAACTTAAATCACAATATTTTGAATTAATACAATTTAAATCCACCTATCAAACGTGCCCTAAATGTTTAGTTTTAATAAGGATGTTAAATTTTGAACTTGGGATGTTTTATTTATGTTGTGAATTGGATACCTCATTCTTGCATTATTTGTATTCATAATTCAAAAATATAGAATTGTTCATATTAGAATGTCGGTTCTAAATATGTTTAAAAAAAGGATGGTAAATATAAAGAAAAAAGGATTGTAAATATAAACTCAGATTGATTAGAAACACCAAACCAATTACAGCTAGTATGGTTAAGATTTATCCTTTGATTTGATTTGAAAATCTCAAAAACCAACCTATAATTGTTGTTGTTTGTAGTTTACTAAGGGCCGTTTAAAATAACTTGTATTTTTACTTTCAAAAAAAAGACAGAAGAATTTTTAGAAACATTATGTTTTAAAATTTACTTTTTATAAACGTCATATTTTATTTATAACACAAATTAACATGTAATACAAATAATAGTATAACAAACTTTTCTAAATGTAACATAAACACAAATTTAAAAGTGTTGAATAACATGTAATTTTCTCAAGAAGAAAAACATAAGCTAAAGGTTTTTAATTAGTATTTGAATAATACATGAAAAAATATTTTTTAATTTCAGAAGAATTTTTGAACCAATTTAGTTAAATAAATCAAATTCTTATTGGTATAAAAAGTAATATAATTTAAAGACATACATGAAATTCTAAATTTATTGTTCACAAATAAAAGATCAAACATGTACATAAAAAGGAAAAAAAAAACTTTTCACAAACATTTTTTTCTTAAGTACTAAATGGTTAGCTTCTCCCACAAATGTATATAAAAAGCCAAAACGCTTTTCCAAGATCATCTAAACATGTCAAAGAGCGATTTGAGAGCTAATACGCCAAGAACAACTTTTTTCTAATCCATTCCAAACAAACTCCTAAAATAAACGGCTTCAGTTGGCTGCCCAACGCTAGTCCCTAGGTCCCAATCAGACATGTTTATCCACCATGCAGTCCAATAATTTTCACGCCCAATTTAAATGGCCACTACATAACTCAAAGCAACAAATAAAACAAGTGTTCAACTCTAACTTTAGTCATTCAAATTTTTGCTAGTTAATTCAAGAAATTCAACAATTGAATACAAATCCAAACGGATAGACGAAGCACAAGAGTGAAGCACACTATAACGATGAAACAGTGAACAAAAAGCTAAACAAAACCCGCCTTTCTCACACATTACCAACAAAAATGCAACTCTCCACTTATGGAAAGCCTATCGCCTGCGCATTCCACGTCCCCGACCACGAAAAGCAGCTCCTCCACGCCCTCTGCCTATGGCACTTGCAGCGGCTTCTCCCTGTGCACTCTCAGACTGCCATCACATAACATTAAAGCAACATTAATAAAACAGATCAGCACCAACACTAAGACAAACTAGACGAAATGCACACAGACAATGTACGCATATCGAACAATCTAATACTTGGTCACGCTTTTTTCCAATAAAATAAAATCCATACCATTCTTTTTTTATTTTTTATTTTTTTGTTGGGGAGGGGCGTTGGGGCAGCATAGGACTTCGTTCAGAACAAACACAGAATACACAAAGAAAAAGTTATCTAGGATAGATGACTACTTCCATTTTGGTAAAAGGATATGCTTTAGATATGCACTCCACGTATTTCAATTACTAGATATGTGCATTCAAAGCACTGTTAAATTATAAATTTACACAAGAATAAAACTATGAAGACAGGTCCACAATTTTATATGTAAATAGTAACAACAGATGGAATACAGATAATAATCCCTAATATATAAATAAGCTGGTTAAAAATTTTGGAGACACAGCATTCTTTTTACCTTAGGGTTTTTTACTGTCTCGTCTACGCTCAAAACAAGGCAAGCTGCCTCAGTAGCGGCATTAATAGCATTGATCTACAAGGAAAAGAAAAAAAAGAAAAAAAAGGACATTACAAACATTAAAAAGCACAGGTGACAATTACAAAAGAAACCTCATAGCAACTAAGAAGCAGTTCTCTGTTATAAAATAGAAAAAAGATAAATACCAAAAAAAATAAAAAATAAAAAGATTGAAGACTGATACCTTTACAACTGACGGCTCCCACACAAAATTAGCAAATGAATCAGCAATTCCACCTGTGTTAATGTCCACACCATAAGGTGCACCCTCACCTGCAAAAATAATGAATGCTCAGAGATGAAGGAATCACCAAGTTTTCTAGCTAGTGCAGACCATAAAACCATCCATAAACAATGTCATCACCAAAATCTATTTGATAAAGGAAAAATAAAATTTCTACCCACTATCAACAACAGCCAGGAAATATGGAATTCGCATCATTTTAATAAACTCGCTCCAACACATTAAGGAAAAATCGATGATAGTTTCGATTTTTAAGAAAGCAAATATCAAATCAATAATCTTCAATAAAAGGCTCACCAGAGGGAAGTGCATG
>LNSY01107970.1:0-10820 GCA_002024485.1 Artocarpus camansi
CTTCAAGAGTACAGCTTTAAGCTTTTAGTGGAGTAACATTAGAGTTAATAATTATAAAATGTATATCTAAGATATTAGGTCTCATAATTATCGAGAGCTTGAACTATATAGATCCATTAAGTCCCTTTTGCTAGCTCATAATAAATCTTGTAATAATACGATGTGCTTTTTCAATAAATTGGTGATTTATACTAAATTATTAGATTGACTAAAATTTGATAGGATTAGATAATTTATGTCTGTTTATCGATTGAATTAATTTTGTCTAATTTAATTCAAGATAAACTTGTTAAATTATCTAGAATATTTATTTTCCTAGATATTATTTAGATATGGTTGTTTTAATCAGATAACTTCTTATTGGGTTATTTGGCTTAAAACTAAAGCTTTATCCAAAGAATCTCGAGTGGTAAATAAATATTCGCAGAGGTCATTTATCGTAAGTTTGGCAAACCGATCTTTAAGTTCGGCCTACTAATGGAGTAAGTTCGGTAGGCCAATATATTAGTTTGGTCAACAATTTGGCCTGCCAATTGAGCAATGATCTGATCACACGGTTTTATGCGATTTTATCAGATATTGTTCTAGATTTTAATTTTTGAGGCCTTCTATGATGAGGACTAAACCACCCTAGGTCTAACCTCTATAAATAAGGAGTGAGACTTCACGGTTATTTAGATCAGTTGAAAGATTAAGAGTGAGCACTCTAATATGTGAGTCTCTGAAACTCCCTTGAAGAGTTATTGTTCACAAATCATGAATGATAGTTTTGGGTGTTTTTCAATTAGTTAGAATGAGAGTCACAGGGAAAAAACTGTACAATGTGCGCCCACACACACTTAGATTGTAGATAGAGGATAGCAAAACATACCAGTTGGTTGAGGCTCTTTTGGAATGCCTTTCTCATCATTAATTGCAAGAGCTATTTAGTATGCAAGGATAGTAAAATCTAGTTAATTTATGCATGTAGCGTGTCAAACTTGTGTTTTAAAAAATATTATGGTTTGAAAAATTTTAAATTTCCATTGCATACTATTTTTCCAACATAATGGTCCTCATATTACTTTCATATTAATGGTTGTATATGAGCAAACATATGCATTGAGACTATTAGAACCAAATCTTGGAATTAGGTATATATTAGGTTTATACATGGAAACATTCGATTCGAAGATTAATAGTTTAAATTTAATAGTCTACTGTCTATATTTAGTTGGGCACTTATACAATGCAAGAATATAATGGTAGACACATTGGTGTGGTATACGTAATGGCAGTCGCATGTTGGACTAGACCTAAAGGTGAATTGATTAAATAATAATTCCATTTCACTTAAATTAATTCTCTTTAATACTCATTTATGTGTCATCTTAATCTTAAATTGCATTCATGCCTCCATGTTTGTAGCTTGTACCTTTTGATATACCAAAGGCAAGAGTTTCAATAATTGAAAGCTCTATTGTGGATATGTTAAAGATGTAACCTATATTTGATGAGCCTATAATCCATAGATACTTAATCCATAACTTTCGATTGAGGCTCTTTTGCTGCAGGTCTTCTTGTGTACAGGGTAAAGACTTTATGGCCTCCATTGGTTGGCTTACGTGTCCTATTTGTTAGGAGCTAAGGTGGCAAGACGTCAGGTGATGGAAGCTAATGAGTTCATGATGTTCATTTTGGCATTGAGAGTAGCCAAAACAGGCTTTTAGGCTTGCTTGAAGATGACCCAGGTAGGTTACTACTAAACATGGGTAACCCCAAGGAAGGTTAGGCCTAAGGGAAAAGCTTGCTACATTCTTGAATAAAAATTTTTCCAAAAAGGGTCTCCAAGCATGCAAATAGTGTGGGAGAGAAATATGAGCAGTTATGGAGGTTTTTTCTATACCTTTTGTTAGGGAAAGTATGCCCATTGGGTTAGGCAAGGTGTTTGACTAAGACAGTAAGGTCTAATGATCTCTCATGTAGAATAATTTCCAAAGATAGAGTAAGTATTGTCTTGGACGGGTGGGGTAGTTTAACACTTAGAGAAAGAAAATTTAAAAAGAGAAAAAATACAAATCTTTGATGGTGGCTTTGGTCTTCTGTGGTTATAGGGCTCATTTGGATCATGAAAGAGTGCAGTTTTGGCAATGTTTCATGGAATTTTTAAGTCCAAATGAGGTAGAGTATGGATCTCGAACTTTTTCGAAACTCATCGTATCACGATCCACCTTTTTGAGCCTTAGCTTTCTTAAATATAATTTCTTAAAATTAATCTTACTTAGTGAGAAAATACTAAATAATTGTCATTTTAAAACATATTTAAAATTGTTGTGACTTTTGTTATAATATAAATTGAAAAATTAGTTCCAAACATAACTTTATAGTCATTCAAAATATTTGATAAAATAAATCATTTAAAATGTTTTTCGTAAAATATTACTTGTAACACATTCCCTTAAACATTTATTTTCTTAAAGCTTTTAAAACAAGTGTTTCAAACCAATGAAAACTTTTTTCTTATGCAGTGGACAACAACAGTAGTGGTTCCATACCTAACAATTGCATCTGTCTCATTGCAACACCGAGCTCTTTAACCAGTCTCATCAGTATTTCGTAGAACTATCTACATCATGAAGGAACTTATAATGAGCTTTTGCTTAATAAATTCAAACTAATCTCACAAAACTTTAAATCTTTCTTCTTAAACCTTTCTTGTAGAATATCTTTCATAGCCGTTCTTCATAAGCATTTCTTATAAAATGTTCTTTATAAACATTTTTTTTTGTAAAACATATATCATAAAATGTTTTTTTTTACAAAACATTCTTTGTAAACATTTCTTGTAAAATGTTTCTCATAAACATTACTCAAAAAAATATTTCTTAAAGGAATGCAAGTACTATCATAACACATGATTCTATTTATGCTCTTTTATAAACGTTTTATCATCATTCTTAACTCTTTTGGGCTATGAGCCTAAGTGTATGTGCCATGTGTACTTGACCATCAAACATCAAGGCTGTAACATAGCTTAACATGATAATGCTTGTTGGTGCTTACCAATGGGTGGCTGTTGATCAACACCATGTGCGGCTATACACGATGCTCAGATGGTTGTTCCCTGCCTATCTCGGTCTACTTTGAACCTGCAATAAGAAGAGGGACGCTTCAGAGGTAAAAGGGGACACCAATGTGGCGCAAGTTAAGGGCTCTCTGATGCTCAAGGTAGGTCCTGCTCAGCAGAGTACGGGAGCTAGGTAGGTGGGAAAGAGCTCGTTGGCCTCACGCTATAGCAAACACGCCCTATTTATAGGCTAACACTTAAATTGGGTGTTAGGTGGGTTTTGCCTATGACTCGTGTGTCACATCAAGGTTCGTCAAGGGTAGATGACATATGTCACGGCCCCCACTAAAGGATTGGAATCCTTCTGAGGGTAAAAATGAGGCCATATGTTGACCTTCGTGGCGAGTGGCTCTTTGGTCGTAGGCTTTAAAAACTGACTCGAGCATGTGTCCTTGAGGAGGTGCTAACTTGCGCCATGGCTAGTTGGGGCCCTATGAGCACCTTGGGATAGAATGTCGATTTCAAGGGGTTGTGAATCCCCTTCTCAATGATCTATATTGAGCAAGGCACTTGAACTACTGTGAGGGCAGTTCTCGAGAATGGTGTCGAGCACACCC
Organism: Artocarpus camansi; assembly: GCA_002024485.1. Taxonomy (NCBI): domain Eukaryota; kingdom Viridiplantae; phylum Streptophyta; class Magnoliopsida; order Rosales; family Moraceae; genus Artocarpus; species Artocarpus camansi. The sequence continues at coordinate 3,664 of LNSY01107970.1, forward strand.
TTAACACTAGCCCCCTAGTGTACCTAGTTGATGCTCGGTTGGGTGGATTTTGCCGAGAGGGTATGGTTGGCTTGGGTTAGCCTTCAAACTTTATCTTCGGGTGATAGAAGTTAAAGAGGCATGAGCTAAAGCTCAGTGGGACATGTATCAACACACGATTGGTTGTCTCCCTATTGAGTTCAATCATCACGCCTCTTCGATTTCTACGCCAGAGTTTCACGCCTAAGTTTCTAATATAAATAGGAGTCGCTTTCCCGTTGTTCCATAGTGTTAGCTCAATTGTCTTTGTACTTTTAAGTTTTAGCTATCAAGTAAAAGGTTTTAACCCAAGATCTTAATACTTTGTCTCGACTGACTTCAAACCGAGTAGGTAATTATCCCAAAAAGAATATTCAAAACTGAGTGATTTGAGTGATTCCTAGAATGACATAACTATTTCCTGGTTGGATAGTAGCATTGAGACCGACCAATTGATGACTGTGGAGGTCGAAATCAAAGGGGTTTCGCCTAATCAAGATGGTGCAACCCAACTGGCTGAGATCTTTAGCCTCGTGCTAGGACGGTACTAGAACAAGAGTTCCTAGACATGATCGGTGGAAGGCGCCTGGTCAGGTCATGCAAGGGCGAGGACCTATAGATTTGGGTAGCCGCCCTAGGGACGTCTTAAATTACAGCCTAGGAATGCGCCAGGTGGCAATAATTGACGTATCAAGCACCTTAGGTCAGGGTGCCAAGGCTCTCGTTCCTACTACAAGAGAAGTGACCATTGACACCTTGGTCAGGGTGGACCAACCAACTGGGGACGTAGAAGTCGAAGGCGAGGAGGGTGAGGAGGCCGAGGAGGAGAGGCCTGTCACCACCAAAGTTCAAAGGATGATCGCCTGTAGGAGTCTCAACCCAGCCAAGTTTCCACTATAGGATATACATTGACTTTAACGCGGGGCTAGCTTGCGGCTCTACGTCGGGAGTATCAAATTCTTAATGATATTGTACTTGTTTTGCACAACAAGGGGGACTTGTTGTTGAACCTGCCAGAGGGTTATATCACATTGTACACAGAGTTCTTCCAAACAGGACTCTGCCTTCCTTTCTACCCATTCCTTCGGTGGGCATTGAAGGACTTGAACGTGTACCTTTCTTAGCTGAACTTGAACTGTTATTATTCTTTGATCAGGATGTATGTCCTTTGGAGGTACTACCATGTGACGGAGATACTGTGAGAGGCCTTCAAGCAAGCTTACAAGATAAAGTGGCTTCCTCGGCAGTCGGGCTGGTACTACTTACTGACTTCAAGAAGGACTTCATCCTTGGGAACCCCAACTTGGACAAACTTTGAAAGTTTGAGTGGTTCTTTTTTGGGGGAAATTACATATCTTGGGCTAGTGAGGTAATGTTCAAGGACTAAGAAGTTCTAAGGAGGTTTGAGTAGGGGCTCTTCTGGTTGAAAAGACCATGGGCACTAAGCGAGCTCATCGCAACAGTGGAGGATTTATATTCTAAGCCTAAAGCATCTTGACAATAGTCCTTGTTACAAAGGACCAACCTTGCCCATTATGCCTGGTTCAGGGGGTCCAGCTCAACAAATCCCATAATGACGATGTCCCACTTTCTGAACTGACCAAAAAGTGACAGTAGCTAGACGTAACACCGAGGACGTCATAGGACCATGCACTTACCAATTTGGGCAGCCAACGGGGGAGCCATTATCATCTAGTTTCGAGGACTCTTGGAGTGGTTCCCTCTGCTTGTTTACTCATCGCTAATGAAGACCTTAGGGACGTGATTAACCTACTTTACCCATCAGGCTAGCTTCAGATCAGAGGCATGTCCTAAGTTTTATTTATGTTTATTTTTTGCTTTTATTGAGCTTGACTTGACTTGGTTTTTCTTCTTACAAAGATGTCTTCGAGCCAAATGTCGAGGTAAGAGAGGTAGAGGATGATGGAGAACCTCTACCGATCCAAGGGGAAGGAGGTTGCTAGGTCAAAGAAGAAGGGGACCCAGGAAGCCGACCACCTTATTGCCACTAACCAGCTGATTGCCCTGCCACTGCCAATGAGATTAGAGGGCTCGTCGAGCTATAGAGAAGGCAATCCTTTGTTTGCCATCATCGTTGCCCCGCCGCCACCAACTAACCTACTGAGGAGGCACCATGTGTTGCACTGCCTGATGGTTGAGATTTTTCAAGAGGCCATGCTTGAATAGGAGTTTTTTACGATAGTCTAGGAGAAGACATTCTTGAGCTATTTCTATGCTACCTTTAGGCTCATGTCAAGGTATGCCTGGTTTATATCCCAAGCTTCTTATAACTTGCATTTTTTGGGTCCTAACATTTGCTCTTGTAGGCCCACTCATACATGAAGATGGTTGACTTCATTGTCGAGCGCACCTTCCACGCCGAGCAAAGAAAGGCTGAAAGGGTGGTTGGGGAGAAAGACCAGGTGGAGAAAATGCTTGAGGAAAAGGAGGCTAAGCTTTCTTAAGCAAGAACTAACATGACCTAGACTGAAGACGATGCAAGGAAGGCTAGAGAGGAGGCCAACAAATAGCAGGCCAAAGCGAAACAGGCTTAGGCCACTTGGGATGACCATGAGCAACTTTTAAGGGAAGAGCTACTTGGCAGGTTGGCCTAGGCAGTGGAGGAGTTTAAGTTGTTTGCCGATTATGCGAACAACTATTATCTCGGGATGAAGGACTTATAGGAGCATCTTCTAAAAAAGCATCCCGAGGATGCTACCATGGACTGGTCTCTTATAATTGAGCCTGAGGCAAGTGAGGAGGAGAAATAGGTTGAGGAAGTCCAAGCTCCTGGAGGGCAGGATACTGTAATCGACATCGATGATGCTGTTAGAGTTGGAGCTTGGAGCTAATTGTTTGTATTCTTCCTTTTCTTGCTTTTTCTTTCTGTTTGAGTTTGGGAGGTTCCTGATTATCTGTACTCCCATAAACTTAATTTCTTAATGAAATTTCATTTTTTATTTTTCTAAGTACAGTACTTCTTGGATTATATTAATTTTTCCTATTCAATGTTCCTCGATTATTTTAATTTTTTCCAAGTTCACTGTTTCTTAGGTTATTATCTTTTTGTTTGGCTGAGTAGGAAAGATATCCACTTTTCAAACCCAAGTTTTGGACACAGCTATTCGGGGTGTCCAACCTGGGCTATCTACGACAGCGCATAGTGCCCTGTAGCCCCCTTAAACTTATTTAAGTTTTTTAGAATTTTTACAAGTCTAATTGTGGTTGCGAGTTGTGTTCCTTGTGGTCATCACCATATAGGTGTGACTATTAGTTAGGTCATCCAAATGATTTTGAACTAGCGAACTAGTGTTTCAAGTCCACTTGTGGTCTTAATACATGTCAACTAGCCCCCTAGTCTAGATTTAGGGTGGCCCCCCTTTTTGAGAGTTATGGCCTAGCCCCCTAGATAAAAGTTGTGGTGGCCCTCCCTCTTTAGGAGTTGTGGCCTTCTTTTAGTACGAATTGCTTGAAGGAATACTTTACCTTAGCGAATGGCTAGCCAATCATAACAGAGTTGAGCGCTCTGCATGTTGTCCAATTGCTTGAGCGAACTGCTGGCAATTGAGGCATTTCCATGCATATTCTTTGTAGTCTTGCTCCATGGTCGGTTAGTAGTACCTTTTGGCAGAGGTATATATGAGATAGGGAACACCTCCCTAAGTGATTGTCGCACAATTCGTAGTGGATCTCCTCCATGAGGTATTAAGCCTCCTTAGGCCCAACACATCTTAAGCATGGGGTAGTGTGGCCATGTCTGTAGAGTTTCTCCCCAATCATCAAATTCGAGCTGAGTTGTTGTGAATGCATCGGGCATCCTTTTGGTCACCCAACAACTCAACTGTGGTCAGGTATTGGATGATTGGGTCCATCCAGGTGCTTGTTCATTCTTCAGCTACACTAGCCACTTCTTTGACAATGCTCAGCTCCGCCAGCCTCTCTATCAGAACTAACATTAGTTTGCTGCCTCCCAAGTCTGAGGCTAGTCGAGTGAGTGCATCGACTTTTGAATTCTCAAACCTCATGACCTGAATGAAGCAATAGGCCTTGAACTACCCTAACAAGGCCTTGACCTCTTTCAAATAGGTGGTCATAGATTCTGTTCAGGCTTGGAACCCACCAGCGACCTGTTGGACAACGAGCATTGAGTCGCTATAGACATGGATGCGATCCACCTTGACGTCTCATGCAAGTCTAAGCCCATCCAACAAGGATTCATACTCGAATTCATTATTGGATGCTTTGAAGTCGAAGTAAAGCGCATAACTTGAATTGTATCTGTCCAAACCAATGAGAATAAGGCCAATGCCCTAGCCATTCATGTTTGATGATCCGTCCAAAAAAAGCTTCCATTTGGGCTCGGGCTCGGGCTCGGGCTTAGGCTTAACAGTACTGCTGCTATTGCTAGGGACATCTTGGACTTCAATGAGAGCTTTCTCAATAGAAAGGGTGCTCTGTCCAACATCTGTGAATTTTGCAATCCAATCGACCAAGGCTTGCACTTTTTTGGTCGTCTAGGGCACAAAATGTATGCCGTATTGCCCGAGCTCAACTAACCACTTAGCCATATGTCCAAATATTTCTAAGCTTTGGAGGACTTGGTGCAAGGGATACTTGGTCAATACTTGAATAATGTGCCTTTGGAAGTATGGAGAGCTTTGGGTACAGGTGACGAGGGCAAAGGCCAGCTTCTCTAATGAAGGGTACCACTCCTCAGTGCCCTGATATGCGTGGCTTGTGTAATAGATTGGCTTTTGAGCACTATCTTCTTCCTAAATGAGAACTAAGCTCATAGCTTTTTTGGACATGGCTAGGTAGGCATAGAGTGTCTCCCTTACCAAAGGTTTGGATACGAGCGGGGGCATGGGTAAATATCTTTTAAGACTTTGGAATGCTTCTTCACTCTCCCTGCTTCACTTAAACCTCTGATTAAGTGCCTAGAAAAAAGGTTGGCACTTGTCGGTAGACCAGAAGATTAACCTAGATAGGGCCGCTACCATGCCGGTCAGCTTTTGTACTTCTTTAATAGTGCAGGGAGAGTGCATGTCTATCATGGCCTGGGCCTTGGTTTGGTTGACTTCGATTCCTTTCTAGTTGACCAAGAATCTAAGGAAGTTGTTGGACTCAACCTCGAATGCGCACTTGGTTGGGTTTAAGTTTCATCTTGTATTCCTAGAGGATGTCAAAGCTTGATTGGAGATTGCCAATAGGGTCTAATGCTAGGACAAATTTGATGAGCATGTTATTGATGTACACTTCCATGGATTTGTTGATCAGTCGAGTAAACATTTTGTTTACAAGATGCTAGCTAGTGGCTCCGGCATTCTTCAGTCCAAATGGCATAACCACATAGCAGAAAAGTCCCTAGTTTATGGTGAAGGCGTCCTTGATCTAATCTTCTACAGCCATCTTCATCTGGTTATACTCAGAATAGGCATCCATGAAACTTGGTAGCTTGTGTCAAGCTTTGTGTCGACTAGTTGGTCTATCTAGGGTAATGGAAAGTAGTCCTTTGTATAGGCTTTTATAAGGTTGGTAAAATCAATGCAGACGCCCCACTTCCCATTGGCCTTTTTGACCAAGATTACATTGGCCAACCATTCTAGGTAGGTGACCTCCTAAATGAACCCAGCCTTCAAGAGCTTCTGGACTTTCTCGTTGATGGTGGCGCACCTCTTTGGATTAAACGGTCTCCTCTTCTAGATGACCGGCTTAAGCTCTAAGCGAATGTCAAGGTGATGGTAGATGATACTACGGTCGATACCAAGCATGTCCTCGTGGGACCATGCGAACATATCCCAATATTATGTGAGGAACTTCTTTAGGTCAGCTTGGATCTCAAACTTCAGCTTAGACCCAAGTTGGATCATTTAGTTGGGATGTTCGGGGTCCAAATGGTATCGTACCAATTCTTCTACTGGCATGGCTCTCACTTCTTCCTTTAGGAGTTAATGATCGAGGTTGGAGAACATTTTTGGCTTTTGCTTAGTGGTGAAGGATATCTCGTCTACTTTGAATATGGTTAAGATGTTTAGTTGCTAAGCTATAGGTTCCCTGATGGCATTGGCATAGCATTTATGAGAATTTTTTTACTGTGACCTAATGACTCTAACCCCGTTCTTTGTTGGAAACTTCATTGCAAGGTGATAAGTGGAAACTACAGCTTTAAAGGTGTTCAGAGTTGACCACCCAATGATGATGATGTATTAGGAGGGTTTATTGATGACGAGGAAGTCGACAATGCATGTTACCTGAGCAGTACCCTCCTTAAAGATGACTGGCAAGCTAACGCTTCCTACTGCTCGAACACATTCTCCAATGAAGCTATATAAGGGTGTTTGGATTGGGGTGAGTGCGCCCTTATTGATCTTCATCTTTCATACATCTGCTTAAATAAAATATCGACTGAACTGCTATTGTTGATCAGCATACACCGAACAATGTTGTTGCCAATTTAAAGCTTGCACACTTTAGGGTTTTTATATGTGATTTAATATGTGTAGGGCATATTAATTATTTGTTATCATGTGAATGAATGGTAAATGGTAATTATTTATTATTTTTAAATTTTTTATTATTGTCAATTATGGTTTCTTAGAGTTTAAAAATATGTATTTAGGGTTAATTCATGGAATTGTAATTATAATAAGATTCGGTCTATCATCAACATTTAGAATTTAATGCTTTCTTAGAATTCATGTAAGCTGAAAATAGTCTTGGGTCTTTTATGTAAGTTAATTCTATGAAGATAGTAACAGAAGATGGAGAATTCTATTGAAAACTTTACAATTTATTTTTTGAAATTTGTCTCCATTAAAATTTTCTAGGTTGATATACATTTAATATATACTGTTGCATTAAGGTTATGCTATGTAGTGTGTGGTTATGGAATCATACAGCACTATGCATGGTTTTTTTTTTCGGCTACTAGTCATGGAGAATTGCATGAGGGAATAATCTCATGCTTGAATATGTCGTAGCTGGGCCATAAGGAAAGAAAAAGAAAAGAGAGAGAAAACTCATGGAATGCCTTTATATGGACACCCCTTATCAAAAAAGCCCTATTCTTCCTAAACTTTTAAAATTGCCCCTTTTTCCATTTATTTTGTTTTTATTTTGATTTATTGTTTGACTTTTTT
>LNSY01108634.1:0-14489 GCA_002024485.1 Artocarpus camansi
CTCAAAACTCAATGTAACCTGTTTTAATGAAAATCTAGACCTAGAGAACAAGCAAAAAACACTAGAAAATAACTTTCAATCCTTTAGAAACAAAATCCCTAAATTTAAACACAATTTATTTCAAAAATTGAAAACAATGCAAAAACTTAGTTTAATTCAGTTTTAACTCAAACAAGCTTAAATTCGTGTTAGTTTTAAGTTTCACAACTCAGATTGAACATTGTTTAAGTTCAAGGATGCTCAGATTACAACATACAAGGAAGATTGAACAAATTTGAAATAAAACCTTGAAACTTTGAAAAAGAGAATTAACCTCAAGTTTGAACTTTTTAAGCTGATTTGAGTTGGGTTGAAGGCTTTCAAAATGCTTATCTTTAGCCTCTGTTTTGGCTGGGCTTCCTTTGGATTGCACAAAGAGAATGAGAGGCGTGGAGAGGAGGGAAGAAGAAAAGGAAAAAGAGTGAGAGAGAGTGGCGTGGATAAGGAAGTGAGAGTGAGTGGAAGTGAATAAATAGAGGGTGAATATAGTGGTTTCAAGGTGGAAACCATATCCAGCACATGGTTTCAAGAGAGGACTTATTGGGAATTTAAAAATTGTTTGGTTCCAAAATTTTAGACTAAATCTGATTTTGCAAAATAAAAAAAATAATTTTTTTACTAGAAATTATCAACATTTATTTAAAATGAGTTAACAAATTGCTAAAAATTCATTTATGGTAATTTTAACAAATTCAAATTTTAAGATAACTAACAAACAACTAAAAGTGCAATCAATTAGGAAAATATCACAAAATGATTCAAATTATCCTCAATTTGAAATTAGGTACACTAATTTACCAAATTGCATACTAATCACACTTACTTTTTTTTGGACATTACAGTTCTTCTTTCCTAAAAGATTTTGTCCTCAAAATTAAAGCTTGCCTTGATAACAAAATAAATGCAAATACCACCCTTGTATAGTCGATTCCAATTCCTATGTCGAGCCTTGTCTGTCATGAGCCGAGGACCGCGACGAGACAACTAATCAATTAAACTAAGCAACTAATCAAATGAAATAAATAAATAAAATGCTTAGCCAAAACAAGATCACCATCACGTAGATACTAGACCACAAAGATGGATAAATAATTAAACTATAATTAATAGTATAGCACTACTCACATCATCATCCTTAGAATAAATAGTATTATGTGACTAACATGGACGTCAATACCGTGGTATTGCCATAACACCTTCACTAGCGATATGTCACGATGTCGTAAACTAATACCTCCTCATTGGTCATATTCTTTTGTATCACTATATCGAGGAGTAAAACAATCTAGTTAAAGTCATGGTGGCTTATTCAGCAACATTGACACATGATACACGTTATGAACGTGAGAAAGCTTAGGAAGAGGATCAAGTTGGTAAGCAACTACACCTACTCGGTGAGTAATCTCAAATGGCTTGATAAACCTCGGTAAAAGTTTTCCACTTACATCAAAAGGTGTAATCCTTTTAGGTGGAGAAACCTTAAGAAGAACAAAATCAACATTTTCAAATTCAAAAGTCAATGTCTCTTATTAGCATGACTCTCTTATTGGTTATGGGCTACCCTTAATCAATCTCATATCAAATCAATCTTTTCATTGTCTTCATAGATTTCGTCAATCTGATGACGATCCTATCTTCCAATTTTAACTAACAAATAGATGATTAACACAATTTCCCATAAGTGCCTCAAACAAGGCCATACTAATATTCACTAGGTGATTATCATTGTATAACACATTAAGCCAGGTGTAAATACTTCTTTCCAATTTTCGCCAAAACCTAAAATTAGAAGCACGCATCATCTCCTCAAGAACTTGTATAACTCACTCAAACTAATCGCCAGCCTGAGAGTAAAAGGCAGTGCTGAAGTTCAACTTCGTACTAAATACCTCTTATGAACTTCTCCAATACTATCATTAAACCGGATATATACTATTTGCCTAGAACTTTCATCAAATACATCAATCTAAATAGTATAAAAGTGCTTATTCTGTCAACCTATCTATAACAACCCTAAATAGCATCTTTCTCTTATTCTATGCTTTCACTTGATTACATGTCATATACTTGACGACACATCTTTTTTTCATGTCTCTTTGCTAATTTTTGTCTCTATTCAAATCACAATATATTTTTGTACTTCTGATGCATGTGCACTTCATCCAATACAACCTTGGTTACTTATTCTATTTCAGGTATAGCCAAATATTCCATGAAATGCAAAAATCCATTCCTATGTATCTCCTACTCATCAAACAATTCCTTGTTCTGAATTTGTGTCCATATTCCCTAAAGGTGTCGATCTCACAACAGGTCCTAATTCACTAGCTGAACAAATATAGGAATGGATACCAAGTTATAAACCAAAGTCTGACTGCAACCCTTATAGCATTGTCATCTGCGTTTACTAATTACAATATTTCTCCTCCAATCTTCTAATTGCAAATAAGCAAAAATTTTAGAAGTCTAAATCCAACTTCTTTTAAGCGAATAAATACTCCAAACTGTTGTGCTCCATAAAAGAAGGAACATCACCTCTAAATCTTGTGGTGGCTAATCACTTCAAGTTCCAAATCATGGGTGAAATGATTATGCTTATGAAGCTTCACTTGTTGTAACTCCTTTGCTACAACCCGTCCATACTACATCATCATGCATCCAAGTATGCATCTTGACATATCGATATGATCCTCATACGACTCATCATCATTTGGTATAATCAACACTAGTGCAGTGATTAACCAAGCCTTCAATTCTTAAAAGCATGCTCACATTCAATGCTCCATACAAACCGAACATCCTTCTTAGTCAATTACATTAATGGTGCCGCCATCCTTAAGTAATTTTGCACAAATTTTGTGGCGTCCAGTGCGGACCCCACCTCAAGCCTCCATAGGACCCACCTTGCAAGGCCCTTGGACTTATGGCTCTTATTGGTGCATCGTTCCCGTGCCGCCCACTCATCTGTACTGTCCCCTCTAGGGCCCTCTAGCCCCTCAGGGTTTTTCTTTCGTGTCCCTCAGGTTTGAACCTCAAACCTCCTTTAAAAGTTTCTTATTTCCTTCTCAAGTACCAATTGGATGAGTAGGCGGCACGAGAACGATACACCAATAAGAGCCATAAGTCCGAGGGCCCCACAAGGTGAGTCCTATGGAGGCTTAAGGTTGGGCCCACGTCGGACGCCACAAATTTCCTGTAATACCTTACGAGTTTTAGAAAACTATGGAGTTCAGTCACATTCTTCGACCGTTCCTATTGCACTATTGTCTCTATCTTAGAAGAATCTACTGAAATATCTCGATTAGAGGCAACATATTCTAGAAACTTAGATTATGTTAACTAAAATTTGCACTTCTCCTCCTTAGTATATAGTCGACACTCTTGTGGAGTTTGTACATCAATTCTCAAATGCTACCCATGATCCTCTAGTCTTAGAATAAATTAATATATCACCAATGAACACAGTCATGAACTGATCTAAGTATGGCCAAAAGATCCAATTCATTAAGCCCATAAAGACTAATGGAGCATTTTTCAATCCAAAAGACATTACTAGGTATTCAAAGTGCTCATACAGAGCCCTAAAGACCATTTTAGGGATATACTCTTCCTTTACTCGAAGTCGATGATACCCTATGTGCAAATCTATTCTCAAGAAGAATTGGGAACCTCCTAACCATTCGAACAATCCATTGATCCTAGGCAATGGGTTTTGTCCTTCCCTATAATTGGATTCAATTGTAGGAAGTCAATTCACAACCTAAGAGTCCCATCATGCCTCTTAGCCAACCAAACTAATACACCCCACGGTGATGTACTATTCTATAGATATCCTTTATCAACAACCCATTGAAGCTAAGTTTTCAATCCTTTCACTTCTACCAGCGCCATGCAATACGGCGCGAAAGTGACCGGAAGATTTTTGGAAAGTAACCTAATACCAAACTCAATCTCACGGTGTAGTGGAATTCAATCTGATTACACTGGTACTAGTAAGGTAGGATTTACCTAGACATGATTTCAGGAATTGTTCATTCATCATCTGATCATCACCACCTCGGCAGGTGATCCAGGTTACCTTTCGAAGGTGACAATCAATCATGAATTTAGGTAGTCTATCCATTCCTAAGATTATATTGTAGGTGCTCATTAGAAGTTTAATCAAATTGTTTCTCAAGTCTCCCCTAATCATCATTTACAACATTTACACACATTATCCACATACACTCACACTAAGGTGAAATAACAATCGTGGATCCACTAATCCCCTTGTTCCTAATCCTAAGGAATTCTACAAATGAATTCAAAATGAGAGAATTTATGGCACCAATAAAAAATAGGTCATGAGCTAAAATTGAGAAATACAAACCATATTTAAACTACTACAAGAAAAAGTAGTGATAAAAATTATAAGGGTTGTTTCATTCACCATTAAAGGTGCTACTACTTCCACTTTAACACCATCATGCTAGTTCCCTCGACTGAAAAGGACAATTGTTGTTGTTGTCCCTCCTATTGTTTCTTTGGGATTTGCCCATGGTCTTTATCCTATTCCTATAGTAAGTAACCTTGTCTCTTTCAATTAACCATGCTGATGATACTAATTTGCTATAGAACCGAACCTCTAAAGCAGCCAATATCATCGAATAAAACCTTTGAGTCCTTCTCGAAACTCATTGCATGCTATAGTAGATAGGGCAACCTAGCCATCTCAGTGTATTTCCTAACTGTATCTTTACTTGTCTTTAGATGATAGAATTTAGTGATTTTTGTGTCTTTATGTCCATGTGGAAAGTAGCAGTCTTAGAACACCTTCTCAACTTTATCCTAATCAATGTCCTAGTTATTCTCTATACACTTCGTAGGCTTTTATTAGGCGCTAGTACTACCTTGCTAGTTGTCTATTTCTAACTCAACATGGCGTTCACTAGGCTCCCTATTGAGTCAAATCATTACTCCATAACTTGGGAAAAAAGGTCTTATACTCGTCAAAAGTTAGAATTGCAGCATAACTAAATTTTCAAAAATAATTCTGTAGGCAACTCATCATAGGATCCTCAAGTTATACCCTTGCCGCCATTAGTCTAAAGGCAACAAATGTAACATCTTTTATACCTTTGTCATTGATAGGGTCTGAGTTAATAGCGGCAAGACGATGCCTAGGTGCCTTTCTCTCAATACTTAACATGAAAATTGAACTGTCAGCAGTTTTCTAATGTCATAGCAATATGTGCATAATTCCCAAGGTTCAAAACCTAAGGCTTTGATGCCAAAACTATCACGAGCCCAAACCCGGATAGTGATGTGATGGATTAACTAAATTAATTAAACAAAGTTTAACCAAACTTGCTAATTAATTTTTTGTAATTTAAGATAACATAATTGGGGTTGTTTATGAAAATATGATAAATTTAAAGCTTTTTAGAAAATTACCATTTATTAAGACCTAGTAAATAATTTTGTGAATTATCTCTAGATTAAATTAAATTAAAATATAAAACATAGTGAGAGTGAGTCGAGTTGCATTGGACCCCACATTATGCACACATAATATAGACATATAAAAAATATACAAACCACGATCCAACTAAAAAGTAAATACAGTCCATATTTTTACATGCCTTGAAAATATATTAGATAAATAAATACATAAGCTATAAATCTCATGGTCCACATGAGAATGTCAGTAGTGTCCTATTCGGCGGCCTCCTATGAATCACCTAGAGGGGGAAAGTTAAAAAACAAAATGTGAGCAGAAGGCCCAATAGGACTTGGGTTTCAAAATCATTCATAAAATAAAATGAAATAAAATAAAATGATTTTAAAGCAATTCTAGAAACATTTAATATTAAAGATTTAACAAATCCATGCTTACCTCTCACCATCTGTAATTATCCAAACTCATAATAAGTGATCAATCAAGTTCACATTTGTCATTCACTATCTATAATTACCTCAAATCATAAATCAACATTCTTTATGTACAAAGCCTCATATAACCACCGTAGTGGCCTAGTTGGGTTTTAGAACCTATCCTCAAGATTGCTCTCTACACGACTTGATCTCTGTGTGGCATCATGCACTATCATATCATTCTAAACAGGCTTTAGTGTCCATTCGGTGTCTATTATCACTTAGTCATATCATTTTTTGGGTATTCTATAATCAGGTTATCATTTACATTCATTATGATTCATTATTATCATTCATTATGACGATATCCAACATCTAGTAGAAATAAATAAATAACAGCATTTTATTTCTTAAAAACATTTTAAGAAAGAATGGTAGGACTAAAACTCCTTTTTAAGATCACTACTATTGAAAAGAAAGGTCTAGAGTCCTACCTCATTGTTTAGCATAATAACGTTAACTCTATTGTCCTAGTTCGTTACATGTTAGCTCTTCAAAACTGTGAACAATCTTAGACATAGACTAGATTCCATAATATCTAATTTTAGAATATTTTACATTAGCATGCTATTTCATGGTGCCTTAGTGTGCCTTTAAGGTCTAAATTTTCATGTCACAAAAATCAAAATCCTCTTTATCATTAAACAATAAAAATCGATAAAAAACTACCATTTTTATGCAACTCGATTGGCCTGCCAACCACTTAGGTTTGGCCTACCGAACTGCTTGTGATTGGCCTACCGACCCTTTGAGTTTGACCTACCGAACTGCTTGAATTTGGCCTGTCGAAGTATGACTTCAGCTTGCTGATCCATTTGAATCCAACCTGTCGAAGCATGAGTTCGGCCTTCCAATTTGTCAAAATCTAAAAAATTCTAGGTTTCAAATCTCGGCCAACCCGAGCTCAAAACTCAATCTAACTTGTTTTAATTTAAATCCAAACCCAAAGAACAAGCAGACAACACTAGAAAACAACTCTAAATCCTTTGGAAACAAAATCCTCAAATTTAAACACAATTTCATAATTTATTTCAAAAATTAAAAAAAATGCAAAAACTTAGTTTAATTTGGTTTTAACTCAAACAAGCTTAAATTCATGTTAGTTTTATAGGGTGTTTGGTAGGATAGTTAAAACTGTTGGTCAAAACTGTTTTTACTATAGCATGTGAGAGCTTACACTATAGAGATTTTTTTATCGTTACTATAACATGTAAGAGCTTTATATTATTTGTAACCGACAAAATGGTTTAGACCACTTTTGCCAAACACCCTTTTAAGTTTTACAACTTAGATTGAACATTGTTTAAGTTCAAGGATGCTCGGATTACAACATACAAGGAAAATTTAACAAATTTGAAATAAAACCTTGAAACTTTGAAAAAGAGAACTAGCCTTAAGTTTGAACTTTTGGAGCTGATTTGAGTTGGCTTGAAGGCTTCAAAGTGCTTACTTTAGCCTCTATTTTGGCTGGGTTTCCTTTGGGTTGCATAGAGAGAGTGAAAGGCATGAAAAGGAGGGAAGAAGAAAAAGAAAGAAAGAAAGAAAGAGAGAGTGGCGTGGATGAGGGAGTGAGAGTGAGTGGAAGGGAATAGATAGAGGGAGATTAGAGTGGTTTCAAGGTAGAAACCATGTCCAGCACATGGTTTCAAGAGAGGACCTATTAGGAATTTAAAAATTGTTTGGTTCCAAAATTTTAGATTAAATATAATTTTGAAAAATAAAATAAAATATTTTTTAATAGAAATTATCAATATTTATTTAAAATGAGTTAACAAATTGCTAAAAATTCATTTATAGTAATTTTAACAAATTTAAAATTTAAAATAACTAACAAACAACTAAAAGTGCAATTAATTAAGAAACTATTACAAAATGATTCAATTTATCCTTAATTTGAAATTTTGGCACACTAATTTACCAAATTATATACTAATCACACTTAATCAATTTTTTTGGACATTACAGATACCACTCTTAGGTTTTGTTTCGCATTTACACTATCATTTAACTTTTTTTATATGCTCTCATTTAATATGCACATTTTCTCTTAATATTGTTCACCAATATCTCCTCATCTTTAATGCTCAACTCGTCTTCTTTAGTATTTAAATTCAGATATCGATAAATAATACTAACTTATTCAATGAATTATTCATTAAAATGAGAAGAAATGTGCATTCAAACCCTTCCTAAACTAGAATTCACATAAAAAAAATAAAGGCGTTAAGTAAAAGTGTAAACGTGAAACAAATCTTAAGAGTGATAAAATCTCATTTTTGTTCTTATAGCCCATTTATGAATTACAAAGGCTTAATTCCGTTTATTTGAAAAGAATAAAAGACAAAATGAGGAGCTTTGAATGTTAGGGGTAAAAAGGTGATTTTTAAAATTCAAGAGACAAATTGAGAAATTTTAAACATTCAGAGGGTAAAGTGGTGATTTTAAAAGCTCAAGGGATAAAGTGAGGGAGACCCTAAAGTTTAAAGACCATTAATGTTAATAACTCTACTATTATATCTAAGTTTCTTTTCCTATTACCCCACCACACACCACAACCCACCACCCACCACCCACCACCCACCACCCACCCCAACAAAACAACCATTTGACATCATTTAATATTAGTGCTTGATTTTAGTTTTGAATTTTTAGTGCTGACTTGTATTTTGCAAGAATATTGTTGTGATACTAATCGGCTTAGTCACTTGCTAAAGGTTAGAATACAACTTTCTATTAAGAGTATATTGTATTGTTGTACCCCAAACTACACGGTTTTTGCATAATGTATTATAAACTTTCAATCTTGACAAAATACACATTGAATTTTAAAATAAGTATCAATTGAAGTCCAATAACTACTTTAATTTTCGTTCAATACTTTTTTTTTCACGTGATAAGCTTCATTTTTTTAAAATGATAAACTCTACTATTAAGAAAACTTACATGCAAATCTCGTGACCAAAATCGTCTATGCTTTTTAATACTCGTTAGTTATTGGACCTCAATTGCTAATAATTTTAAAATTTAAGATGTTTTTTATCAAGATTGAAAGTTAAAAGTGCATTATGTAAAAACCGTATAGCTGGAAGTGCAATAATGCTATTTACTCTTCCATTAAGCAATGCAAGAATAGTTGCTAATGACAAAATAGCCCCCCTTATCTGGTTGCTTTTTGAGGCGTTAAATAATGATCTATGAAGATATAGACGGATGAAATTTTTATTATCAGACACCACCTGATAAAAGTAGTTGAAATAGACCTCGAGAAAATATTCTCTAAACTATATAAAGCCAATAAGCAAACAACAAATTCATGAGTATTAGAACCAGTACATATCGAGGAAAAAGCAGAATATTGGATGGAAGAGCAAGGGATCCTTTTGAGCAACCTGCAATGGCCTAAATCAATTTGACCATCATCTGGCATATGATAATTTGTTACGACCAGAAAAATATTGATAGTTATTGCTTCAAAACAACCTTGTGAATTGAACAACCCCACTTTTTTTTTTAATCTAGACGGGGCAGCTACTCCATTAGACACGGGAGGATGGACCCCACCAGCCGCATGGGACCCCCCCTCCCCACCACAACACACACTCTCTCTCTCTCTTTCTCTCTCTCTCATTCTGTCATGCTGGCCAGCCTTCTGCATCTCCTTTTAACTACCAGTGACATCATATTTGTATATGATATGCATTGTTGCTAAGCCTACAAATTGATAATAATGAACAGAATATGTCAAAAGATCTCGCCCGCCAAACATACAAATTCAGGTAGTGTTTAGATTCCACAAAACAGAAAGTAGGTCCCCAAGTTCTTCAATCAAGCAAATCAGATGCAGCAGTCTTCCTAAATGCATCAACCTGTGCCAATTGTGCCGCCAAAGCTCGATTGGGGAAGATATTATCTGCCTTCATTCTTTCCCTAATCCCATAAGCTGGTGCCTTAGCAGTTATGTAGGCCTGGACAAGAGCTTGGAACTGCCGAAATTTACCTGCATAACCAGCCTGCTTCGTCCTTAGAAAGATCTTTTCTGTATTATGAATATCACCTCTCTTTGCATATTCATCCATTAAAGCCATATATGACATAAACAACGGCTTCAATTGGTTCTGTTGTGCAGCCTTTTGCAAGACAGAGTCGGCCTTTTCTATCTCTCCAGCGTCAACATAGAGTTTCACAACTAAATCCAATGTCAATGGTCCAATCTTGCCATCACTCTCCGCCATACGCTTAATAAGATCCTTGCCTTTTGTCAGCATCTTATGATTTGCATACACCTTCAAAAGCGCATTGTATTGCAGTGACGAAGGCTTCTTCACTGCTTTTAACATCTTCTCAAAAACAGCCTCAGCTTCATCAACCTTATTCAACTTTCCCCATGCTTCGATCGCGGCAAGGAACTCCCCAGTCCGGGGATTTGGCTCACAAACCTTCCAAACCCTCTCCACTTCATCAGCTTGTCCAATATCTGCATAAAGTGGAAGTAAATTTCTTCTAGCCAGACTATTCTCATTTAAGTTGTTCCGTTCCATCTCTTTTAGAACAGCTTCAGCTTTCTCTTTAAGCCCAGCGTTGGCATAATTCCTCGCCAAGATGCATTGTGTGCGTGTGTCTGGTTTAACACCTTCAGCCTTCATTGTCTCCAATATATGTTCCATCCCTGTTATGTCATTAAATTGACCTTTGACATCTATCAACAATCTGTAACTTAAGAAAGACGGTTTCAAATTCTCTTTTTCCATCAACAATAGTACATCCGCTATTTTCTTCCTGTCAGTTCTTTTGTAGAGGAGGAGCAACTGGTTGCAAGTAAATGTAGTGAGTGGAAAGTCAAGATCTCTCATTTTGTTGAACACTTCCTCAGCTTTCTTTGAATTGTTGGCTTGGACATAGTTAGCCAAAAGGGTTCGATAAGTTAACTCCCCTTGAAAAGACTTTGGAATCTTCTCAATGTATTTTTCGGCCTTCTGAAGACCATGTATTTTAGAAATCAAATCAACACGAGAAGCATAATCTCTTTCAACAAATACAATTTGTTTACTTGATTCCAGCCACTCTGAGAACTGCACAGAGAAGAAAAGCACGAGAGTATATCAAGAGCTACTAAGTCCTAAACAGGGAGCCAGCGAAGAAGCTTGCAGGTGCAAAGAACAAAGCATACTTAATCTGTTCAAACTTGAGTCATAAAAAGAGAAGTTATAAGAAAAGAAAAATGCACCAAATAAAGCATTCCTCAATGTGACAATCAGTTCAAGAGGAATTTAATGACATTCCATTTAAGAGTTTCAGAACATAAAGAGCAATCGAGTGCCATTTTTCCCTGGCGGCTAAAAAGTGTAAAACAACAAAAGAAACATAAATAAATAATGTGGTAAACATGAGGATATCAATAATGGACGCCAATAGCTAATGTGCATGAGAGTGTCTGCGCACGTGTCTATTTGTGATGATAAATACAGCAAAACTAATTGCACATGGAACAAAGATAACCAAAATAAAAAAGTTTTAGAGTGCTATAAAACTCAAAGCATACTGTATTATATTTTCTATCCACATAAACCCTAGTGAAGGAGCTAAGGAATATATAACTCCTTGTAAAATACCTTATAAATAAAATAAAATAAGATCCTCCTTGTAAAATGAAAACTACAAGCCAATAAAATGGTGCGCTTAGGATATTCAACACTCCCGAAAGCAACAGTTCTTTGGCCCCAAATATCCCAAATTTGAGAGAAACATGTGCCAAATATCCTAATATGCCTACAAACTTGATAAGCTTGCGCTACAAGTAAGACCCAATGCACCCCAGGCAGAGAAATCCAATCACTTGTGCATGTAGAGCACGAATTTATCACTTTTCTGGAACAGCATTTCGACACATCAAGCGAAATCAACTAAAAATCTTCTCACTTGTTCACCTGTTTTATTAAGAAAAAGAGTTTTGCCTAAAATAAACAGAGTCAACCATCAATAGTTACCATTTGTTACGTTATGCTAATTTGAAATGAATAGTATTAAACCTCCCCTTGAGAGGGGCCAGGGGCTTTTTCCCCATTGTCTAATGTTGTAGACAACCACAGAAAGCATCACATTATCGCCAATTTAATTATTTTTTTATTTTTATTTTTTATTTTTATTGAAGTGGGGATCCATTTAATTTTGAACCCCAACACACACGCACACACATACTATAACCTCGATTAAATAATACTTTTGGCCAGTCCCGACTTAAGACCATTGTGACAAATTAATAACTGTCTAAATTTAAAAGATAAATACTTTAAAAAGAAAAAACACATAGGTCCCACTTGATATATAAATTAATAATCTCCTTATACATCAAAATTATATATATACATGACTCAATTGGGATGCCATCGTAAAATATGACTCCAATGTTTTTGTTTCCTCTTGAAATTGATGTCTCCTTAGACCTCATCTCTAACTCTTCTATGTTGTACTCACACAATGCATTACACATTTTATTCGTCATTGCTGCTTGTTTTACTCCTTTGAGATGGGAAGCTATTGTGTTTAATTTTACCGTTTGTGATACTGTGTGTTCTTTTTACAAGTTAAATATAGATGTTTTTTCTTGCCTTAATTTCATGAAGTATATTAGTTAAGTAGAAGTCAAATGTAATTTTAGTTTGTTGCAAATATGGACAGATCCATGACTTCTATTTACTGACTAATTACATTCATGAACTTGTTCTGGTTAAACAAAAACATAGAATAATGATAACTCGTAATTGGGTAATTAGGTAATGTTCGTATAATCACAATACACAATATTAAGTTCAATGCTTTGGAAAAAAAAATAATAATAAATAATACCTTGATAAATTAATTTTCTAATTCTTATTAATTAATATATAAATCAATAAATTATTAATTTATCCATAAAATAAAATCTCGATTAATTAAAAAATTTTCATGGTCCTAAGGGTATTAATTGATAGAGGTTTAATTGTATAAACCACAAATTCAATTAATTAAATAACCAAGATTGATCTAAAATTAGACACCACAAGGCAGTATCTAAATCACCTAGAACATGCATCACTCAACAACAAGCAACAAGGGAAAAAAAATCAGAATTTAGCACAAGAGTAAAACAATAGATCTTATAAGCAAATTAACTAAAGAAATTGTGCATAAATTTAGAGAACGACAATTCACCTGCAATGCCCTCCCATGCATTCGAAACTTACGAAGATTGCGCATGACATAGAGGACCACTCCACGGTCCAATTCATTTCCTTCTTCGACCCACTTATCAAGAGCACTAGGAACAGACAGACCTTGAGCAGCCATGATTGTCCTAAACAATCCTGAAGCCGACTTCTTAGAAGACACTCTCACACTAAAAGTAGCTTCAGCGTCCCCATTTTTGGAGGTATCCGCCTCATCATAATCATCTTCACTGAGATCTAGTCCAGAATCAAATTCATCTTCATTTGCTTCTTGGACATTTGTTTGTGTCTTAAGGTTGTCCGCTACTTCAAGTTCTGAAAAACCATCCTCCAAATCATCTTCCTCTCCACTGCTTCTTGCACCAGCTTGTGAAGAAAGACTGCGCTTGACATGAAGTATGTTTGCAGAAATGTGCTTTCTCCGATAAAATCTCGCCAAGGAGATACCTTTATCAAATAATGATTCAGGAAATTCAAAGACACCGCCCTTGTCTTCTATGTAAGTGATTGGTAGCTCTGAATCAGGAAAAAAAGTGCCAGAAGCTCGGATGGCAAATCCTCGATTTCTGATTGTAGAAGAGATGATGTAAATAAAGATGATGTAAATAATGAATTGTTGAAAACAATCAAATCGGTATCTCCATATAACAAACCAACAAAAATAAAATGCAAGAATTCGATGCTACCAAATCTAAAGTTTGATTTTCATACCGATTGCAGGGCCTCTGTGAGGAAATCTACGTGCTAAAAAAATTTATTTCCCAATAGCCACATCCAGATTTAGGCAATTCATGGGTCGGAGGCATATGTAAGTTGTTTCCATAACATTCAACAATTATAAAGAGATTACTGGCAATAACCAACAAAATAAAAGTGTGTCAAGAGCAACCATATTGAAACTCCAGAAATATTGCTTGTGATTCTCTGTACATTAGTTTTTCTTCCAAAATTTTGAATGCAAATAAAAAATGAAGAGGTTTCTTTCTTGATTTCAATTTTAAAATTATTCTCCACTTTTCAGCGTAAACTCTCAATTTGATACACACTTTCACAAACATACACTATCTTCCAGAACCTTCTGTAATATTTATTACTTTCAGAAGTGGAGATTCTTAGATAAAGCCCAGGAAAATTGAGCCAACTAAGAAAAGCTTGAAAATTTAAGACGACTATTCGACAAAACAAAATTCCGAAAATGAAAAAAATTCCCTTCACTATCTCCATAACCATGCAAAATGATCAGTCGTTTTCCACTTCCAAGACACGAAACGACGAGAAAAACAAGAATCTAGCGTTCAATTTCTGATCTCATTTCGTTCACTTCACTGTCAAACA
>LNSY01109116.1:0-10447 GCA_002024485.1 Artocarpus camansi
TGTTTTTCTTCCAATTATGAGCATTTTGATACCAAACATGCTTCATTTGCTGAGAAAATTAGTGACTGCTAGACTTGTTTTGCTGTTGTAACCGTAAAATACTCAAGCACTGCTTGAAGCCTTCCAAGTTTTAGGATTCTTTATCTTTTTTATCTTTGAAACCCTAGTTTTTTCTTGATAGTCCTATTTTCGTAGAAATGTCAAAGGCAGTTGTCATCGACTCAAGCTCTAGCAATGGAGAAGATCCTTAGTCAAGTAGCAACAAAAGAGAGGTGGATGAAAT
Organism: Artocarpus camansi; assembly: GCA_002024485.1. Lineage (NCBI taxonomy): Eukaryota > Viridiplantae > Streptophyta > Magnoliopsida > Rosales > Moraceae > Artocarpus > Artocarpus camansi. The sequence continues at coordinate 284 of LNSY01109116.1, forward strand.
GATCTGCCAACAAAGCTTGATCAAATCGAGCACAAGAATGACTAGAGTCAAGACTAGTGAAGAGGTGTCGAGCCGAAGAACAGAACAAAACCAACCAGCTGGTCCTTCAAGGGCAGTCAATGACGTTAATAAAAGGGTCTCATTTTTTACAAAGAATCCAGAATCTGTTATGATAGAAGGCAACTTGTGACAATAAGATCAAAGTACAAAATACCAGCTTCGGTCAAAATATGTCTACCTTATCTGGGGGAGCGAGCAGACACACAAAATGATAACTGGTTTTATGTATGTACAAAGTGGTTTGAACTTGGCCTTTGACTGTCGATTCTGGAGGTTATGATCAAGATTTCCAGACACTTCTACATTTCCAAGACTTAGCTTATGCCGAACAGTGTCCGACTACTCATCGCCCTGATGGTTTTGATAGAAGAGGCCAGAATCGACTTTGATATATACGACTTCCTCATATGCTATTATCTAAAGCCGAATAACAAAAACTTAGGCCACTTCTACTTTGTGTATAGGCAGTCGAAGCAGCTGGTGGCAGAGTTCGTAAATGCTAATAGGCATTGGGAGGAGCGATACTTTATTATGTCAATTAACAGCGACTCCTTCAAACTAACTACTCAATTTCCTTTTCCATTCACTTTTGGTCATATTGGTAAGTTCCATTAGTACTTACATTTCAAGCAGTAATTCCAACTAATCATAAGCAATTTCTTTTCTTTGCAGATTACTAACTGAATCACCTGGCACTAATCGATGAGCGATTCCAAGCGAGGTTGGACGCATTACTAGCACTAGAAGGGCAAACTTGGGCAAAAATCTCACAACTCGATTGACTCTAAAGGTCAAGCGATTCCAAGGGAGGATTCAATTTGAAAGAGATTTAGAGAAATCCCCACAGATATTCTTATTTGATTTCTAAAACGAGTCAATTGGGTTTTTGTATGTCATGGTGCACTTCAGCGGCTATATGGTTGGTCAAAATATATTACACCTCTATCTAACAAAGACATTCATCTCGCAAAAGCCACATTGTCAACCACAAAGGTTACATTGCCTTCGGTTGGTGAGGTGCGAAGGAAGAGAACTGCAGATAAAGTGGCGAAGAAAAGAAAGAATTCTGGCGAATCGTCAGCCACAAAAAAGTCAATCCCTCCAACTTTGTCTGATCCTCTTCCGCCTCTTCCTCCTTTCGACATACAGCCCCCACCGTCAAAGAAAAGAAAGGACGACGAGGCCTCAACGTCGACCAGGGACGCAAAGGAAGGGATTTCCAAGAAAACCCTTGATGTCCTAATAAACATCAGCATTATGCAAGGTAGAGAGGCCGCGACAAAAGTGGCTGTGAATTTTTACTTCGATAAAGATAAGGAGCTCCTTGGTGGGAAACCATTCGCTTGGCTCTATAACGAATCAGCTGCAGTGATAGGACAGGTTGATCTTCAACACGAGTTTAATTCTGTTTACTTGGATCGCATCGTTTGATTCTGAAATCTAATTGTACAGGATCTTCTACTTCACAATCTGTTTACGAACAAGGCTGCTCACAAGTATGAGCAAGCGTTGTTGAGAAGTAGGAAGCTGGAAAAGGAGTTGAAGAAGATGAAGGCCGAGAGGGATGACAAACAAAAGGAGCTCAATACTGTGGCCGACGCATTGAACATGTCGAACAAGAAAGTGCTGAACCTATCTAGTAGCCTCTGACTTTTCAAAGAAAAAGTCGACGTCTTGATGAAGGCAATGACTGCAAAAGACAATGACATCAAGGAAGTCAAGAAGTAGTTGCTCGAGGTCCACGGCACTTCTTCCTTGAAGGCACGACTAGAGACCTTGATAGAATTCAAATAAGGCCAACTCAGCGTCGAAACAATCGACCAAGAAATCAAGGAGCTCCAAGAATTGCTGTCAATGGACGACTAGAATGTTCAAGTCGAATCAGGCCATGAAGATGTCCCCATCGAGCCTCTTGCCCCTCATGAATCCAATGCTGCTACGATTCCAACTGGTGAAGTTGCTGAGCCTTCAACCCTAGAGCCAACTGAGGGCAAAAATGTTAAACTTTTGGAGGGAAGAGATTCTTGAAAGGTTTTTATTTTGTATTTGATTCGTATTCCTGTTTTGTTTGTATTAAACATTTTAATTCTAACGAACAAAACTTGTAAATTCAAATTCAATTTCTCGAATTTAGAAATGGATTAATATTGCTTTCATCTTGCATACAACGATTGAGTCTCTTGGTTTAATAATCAGAAAATAACTAAACTGAAGGGATCATTATAATATAAAGCATGGCCGTTACTTTGGTGTAAATCAAACTTAAACATAGCTTACAGAGCCACATAGATGATGTTTCGATATTAGATTGTTTTAGAGTCGATCGAACCAAGCTTGGCCTTTAGTTAACAAGAAATACCTTAAGACCAGGAGCTCAAATTAAGTTAATATCAACAAATAAAATGTAAAAACGGACTCCAAAAGGTAAGTCAATTTTATAAGTATGATTTTGGATCAAATTAATCGAGTTCCACGAATGTTCGAATAAGTTGAGTCCAAAAATTGGTCATAATAAACGCCATTGTGAAGGATCAGATCAATCTTGCTAAATCAAAAGTTGAGCCATTAAGATGGCATGGTGAAGGCGTTCGGATTGAGATGGAAATATTCATAGTTTAAACCATGAATATGGCAACTTGAGAGTTCAAAACGAGCTGGTCAAGTCTGAAGTTGAGACATGAAGATGGCATGTCGATAGTTTGGATCGAGCTGGTCAAGTCTGAAGTTGAGCCATGAAGATGGCTTGTAGAAAGTTTGGATCGAGCTGGTCAAATCTAATGTCTGCGCCATGAAGATGGCTTGTATAAAGTTTGGATCGAGCTAGTCGAGTCTGATGTTGAGCCATGAAGACGACATTTGAAGAATTCGGATCGAACTAGTCGAGTCCAATGTTTATAAAAAAGCTTAGCCGCGTTTCCTGAAGAAAAGAACTTGTCAATTTGTATATTTTAAGGAAATAAATTTTGAAATAGTGAAGCAGCTGCACTCGTTTATATCATATTCGAGCTACCTAAGTACCTTTTGTATGGGAATCAAGCCAGACGTAGTTCAATTACATGGCAAAGCAAAATTAAAGTATTACACATGGTACTTCCTTAAATAATTCGCGTTCCAACTCTTAGTAATGAAGGGTCCATCCAGCTTCTCTAGCTTGTGTACTCCATCTTAAACAACCGACCGTATTCGATAAGGTCCTTCCCAATTAGCTGCCAATTTTTCAGCATTGGCCTCTTTAGTGTTTTGAAAGACTTTTCTGAACACGAGCTCTCCTTGGAATTTCTATCCCGGTTGTAATAGCTAGCTACGGCTTGTTGGTAGCAACCTAGGCGATAGAAAACCTTGTCCTTTTTCTCGTCTACCAAGTCCGGTGCATCCTGCATCATCTCATCGTTTTTTGCTTCATTTAGTAGAGAATAATTGACTCGAAGATCCCATGCAACTATCTTAGCTAGAATAACGGCTTCTGTTTTGTATACAAGCAAAAAAAGGGATTCATTGATTACCCTTCTTGGAGTCGTTTGATAGGCCCATAGTACCATCGGGAGTTCCTTGACCTATCATCCCTTTCTTGCCTCGAGTTTCTTCTTTGGATTCTTCATGATTGTCTTTTTTGTTACCTCTGCTTGTCCATTTCCTTACGGGTATCTTGGTGTTGGGAAGCTTAAAATAATGTTCTAATCGTAACAAAACTTCTTAAAAGACAACGAGACGAATTGAGAGCCGTTGTCAGTGACTATCTCTCTTAGAACTCCGAACTGACAGATAATATTCCTTCAAATGAATATTTCAACATCTCATTCTTTAACGTCTGCAAAAGCTTTGGCTTTGACCCATTTGGAGAAATAATCTATAAGGACGAGGAAATACTTGACTTGTCTAGGTGCCGGAGGAAACAGTCCGACTATGTCCATCGAGTACTTCATGAAAGGATACGGTGAACTGACCAAAGAAAACTTTTTTACTAGTTGATGCATAATGGGAACGTGCCTCTGGCAACTGTCGCATTTGTGAGTAAAGTTCTCACAGTCACTTTGCATGGTCGGCCAGTAGAATCCTTGTCTTTTCACCTTGTTGCACAATGACCTCCCACCTGAATGATTTCTACACAATCCCTCATGTACTTGTCAAATCACTTTCTCGACCTCGTCTTCTCCGAGACACAAGAGATAAGGTCCCATGAAAGAACGCCTATAGAGTTTCCTATTGATCAAGCAGTATCTTGCAGCTTGTATTTTGATCTTTCTCGTAGTCTGCTTGTCTTCAAGAAGCCAGCCATAACTGATGTACATTTGAATTGGCGTCCTCCAATTGTCCCTTGGGTCAAGATAACTTGTGTTCTCGGTTGACATAATACTAAGGCTATCAATTTGCTACAAAAGGATTATTCTCATTTCACTAACTTCAATGGCTAATCCCAAATTTGCAAGTACATCGGCTCTAGTGTTGTGCTCTCGTGGTATATGCTTTACCTAGAACTAATCAAACTATGTCTTAAGTCTATTAACTAAAGTCAGGTACAAAAGCATCTTCTCATCTTGTGTCTCAAATTCTCTATTCACTTTGTTCACAACCAACGTGGAATCTCTTTCCACATTAAGTTTAGTAGCCCCCAATGTAGCAACAAGCCTCATGCTAGCAACCACGGCCTTGTATTTGGATTCATTGTTAGTAGCTCTAAATCCTAATTGAAAGCTTCCTTCGATCTCTACGCCAGTCGGGGACAGCAAAACCACTCCTATTCCTGACCCTTTTTTATGGCTCGATTTGTCGACCTGCAAAACCTATGTGCCTAATCCGTGTTCTTCAACCTCACAAGTTAATTCAGCAACAAAATTTACTAACACCTAAGCCTTCAACGCTGTCTGAGATTCATACTCGATGTCAAACTCTGTCAGCTCGGCTGCCCATTTTGTCATTCTACCAAAGACATCCGGCTTGTGCAAAATTGCTCTAATCGGGTACGACGACAACACCACAATACTATGGCCTTGAAAGTACAGACGGAGTTTTTGAGCTGACATAACAAGTACAAGGGCAAGCTTTTCGATGATTGAGTACCTCGTTTTAGCGTCCAATAAGGTGTGGCTCATGAAGAATACTAGTTTTTGGACAGCATCTTCTTTTTGAACGAGAGCTAAACTTACTGTCGTCTCTAAAACCGCCATGTATAGGTAGAATGGTTTGCCTTCTTTTGGCTTCAATAAGATCAACAGAGTTGTCAAATACCTCTTCAATTCTTGGAAGGCCGATTCACATCGTTCATCCCATTCAAACCTTGTATTCTTCTTGAGCAATTGGGAAAAAGGAAGACATTTGTCAGAATATCTGGCAATGAATTAACTTAGTGCTGCTACTTAACTAGTTAGTTTCTAAATTTCTCGCTTGGTTCTCAAAGAAGGCATCAATTAGAATGCTTTAATTTGATTGGGATTTTCCTCGATTCCTCGCTTCATGATGAGATATCCCAAGAGCATGCCGCTTGCCACTCCAAAAGTGCACTTCTCTGGATTCAGCTTCATGCCATATTTTCGAAGAACGTCAAAGTATTCTTGCAAATGCTGAACGTGGAGATGAGCATGCAATGACTTAACCAACATGTCATTGATGCAAACCTCTGTATTCTTACCAATTTGTTGCTTAAACATCATGTTGACAAGTCATTAGTAAGTTGCTCTCGCGTTCTTCAACCTGAAAGGCATGACCTTGAAACAAAAAATCCATTGCTCCGTTATAAAGGCAGTCTTCTCCTGGTCTTCAGGATGTATAAGGATTTGATTATAGATAAAGAAGGCATCAAGAAAACTTAGAATCTCATGGCCAACTGTTGCATCGACGAGTCGATCGATATGTGGCAACGGATAGCTATCCTTTGGGCAAGCTTTGTTCAGGTCAGTGAAATCGACACACATGCACCATTTTCCGTTCTTTTTCTTCACGATTACTACATTAGCAAGCCAATCGGGATACTAGACAGGGCGTATAAAGCCAGCCTTGAGTAATCTTCTCACTTTGTTTTTGACTACATTGTTTCATTTGATTCCAAGTTTCCTCCTCTTCTACTAGACGGGTTTGTGATCTGGATCGACATTTAGATAGTGAAAGATTATACTCGAATCGATTTTAGGTATATCTGCATGAGACCATGCAAAACAGTCAGCATTAGCTCTTAAAAAGTCAATTATTTGGGATTTTATACCCACATTAAGCTGTAACCCTATCTTTACTGTACATCTTTTGTCCTATGGATCGATTTGGACCTTGTCGGGTTGCTCTAGAATCAATTCGACACAACTTTGACTGCTCGTCACGCTTTGTTGGGTCGTTTGTAATTGCTATAAAGTCTTCTTCTGCTTCATAGCCATGACGTAACAGCTCCTTGATGTCTCTTGGCTTCCTCGAACCTCCCGAATGCTTCGTTTCATCGAAAACCTTATGGTTTGGTGGTATGTTAAAGGGACTGCTTTCATTGCGTGTATCCAAGGCCTTCCTAGGATGATGTTATACTCGGATGGGCAATCCATGACAAGAAAAATGGTCAACTTGTTCTCCCCCACTACGTATACTGAAAGCCTAATTCTCCTAATCGTTGCCGTCGCTTCGCCATTGAAACCTACAAATGACGTTAGGGATTTCTCAATTTCCTTTTCACCAATTTCCATCTCTTTCAACGTTGAGAGAAACAGGATGTTGGCTGAGCTTCCATTGTCGACCAGTATTCTGCTTATCTCACAGTTCGCGACATTGAGTTTGATAACAAAGGCATCGTTATAGGGGGTGTGAAGACCAAACGCCTCGTCAATGTGAAACGAAATTCACACTCATAGTGTTCGCTATAAGATGAACTTGCAGTCGCTTGATTCGCTTTCCTTTGGTGCTCCTTCATCTAATTTATAGAATCACTGTTGAAAACAAGGCCTCCACAAATGGCTCCAATTATCTTCCTAACTAGTGGTAGTGATGGTTTCTTCTCATGGACTTGGCTGTCTCTTCTTCCTCTGTTTTTTTTATCTAGCCCATAACTTTTTCTCCCCCGTTCAGTGAGGTACTCTCTCAAATGTCCCTTCTTAAGAAGCTCTATGATTTCAGATCGCAAAGCTTTGCAATCAACGGTTAAGTGCCCTATATCTCTATGAAATTCAGAATACTTCGACTGATCGTACATGTGGCTTGGTGCCATTTTCTCCAACCATCGAACATAATCTTTTCCCTCAAACTGCGCGACTAGCTCGAACGGTGATATGCTGAGGGCATATTTTGGGGGTGACAACGGTCTCGGAGTGGGTCAAGGCCTGTCTTCTTTAGGCCTCCATTCCCTTTTTGGCGTTGTTCTCGTCCGCCCTCATCGATTGGTTGTTGTTACTTTTGATTCCACCTGCTTTGATCTTTTGTTCTTGTGAACTCTCACTCGTATCTTTCATTTTTCTCCTCTAGGTCGATCCACCATTTAGCTCTGTTCATGGCTTCCTCGATCATCTGTGGGTAGTCAGAGCAAATGTTGTTTTTGAAAGATGACCTGTGCAGAAGTCCTTTCTTCAGAGCTTCTCAAGCTGTTCCATCCTCCAAATCTGAAATCTTCTAAAGTGCTTTACTAAATCTCTTAATGTAAGCCCGTAGCGACTCGCCTGGGCTTTGTACAACATACCATAAATCTTTGGTCGTCTTTCCCGTTTTGATGTGTACTTAATATGCTTTGACGAATTGATTCGTCAATTCTTCAAAGTTGTCGATCGATCCCGTTAACAGGTTGCTAAACCATCGAAGTGTCGAGGCCTTCAGCGACTGAGCAAACAGCTTGCACATCATTTCATCAAGAATGAAATTGGGAATACTAGTAACGCTGACAACATTCTTGTACTACAACAAGTGGTCTTTTGGGTCTTAGGTTCCATCAAATCAAGTGAACACGAGGTTCTATACTTCAGCGGTACGATCAAAGTGATTCTCTTTGTTAGTGGAATATCTCGAATGTTTTTCGAGATGTCATCCAATGTCGGGGTCTTGCTCGTGGCTTTGGAAACTTTTTGATCGATTCTCTCTTCTACAAGCTTGGAATTTTGCTTGAACATTTCTCTCATCATTAATTGGATCAACTCTGGGGTCAATAGAGTGACAGTTAGTGCTTCTTCTTGTTGAGTTGTCGGTTCCATCCTTTCGTTTCTATCCATTTCTTCATTGTGGCGCCTGTATTCCACATTAGCGTTTGTTGCAGTTGTAGTTATTGTCATAGCTGGAGCTGTCGTGGCTGTGTAAACCGGCATTGTTGCTGGTGCTGGGGTCGATGAAGAATATAATGGCTACATCCTCCCAATCGGGTTGTAGGTACGTTGCTATGTTCCTAATTGTGGGGTCTGAAATTGCCACTATGTTGCAAACGAGGCTGGAAATGTTGAATACCTATAGTATGGGTAATAATACGACTGTGAAGCCATCTAGGAGTTTTGATAGCTAATTTGGCTCCTCAAGGCCAAATTTACGTTGTTCAATTGCTTCAACCTTTTGTCGCACTCTTGAGAACAAACTGCTTGCTCTTAAAGTGTTTTCTTCAGAGCCTCAACTTCTGCCACCAGGGTTTCCATTTGCTAGTTGGCTTGAGAAGTCGCCTCACTTTCTTCAATTAAAACATCTGAAACGTGTTGATTGTCTTCCATCTATGATTGAGCCAACGATCCCGGAGTTGATGACCTGAAGGCCCCACGGTGGGCGCCAAACTATAGATGGAGAATCTACGAGTAAGATGTTAAAATTTTAAATTGAATTATTAAGAACTTGGGCCCTCAAATCACCGTTAAATGGACCTATTAACTCAAGTATATGTGCAAGATTAGAATAAAATAAAATAAAACAATGCAAAAATAAGAGAACATGCAAGATATATAGTGGTTCACTCTATTAATGAAGAGGTACGTCTACTATAATTCACTATGGTATATTAAGTATAGATTACAAATATATGAGAAAATAAATTGACAGATTTTCGATATTTATTTTTCGTCCCCCTTACAACAAAGCAACATTCCCCTTATATAGAGGATAAGAAAAATCGTGGCCCTTAACTGTCTGGCTAAGTGGATTAAAGCACTATTAGTAACCACATTAATGGGGCACGTGTCGATTGATGATAGGCTACAAAAATAACATCAAACCCATGTTTCAGTCCATAACTAGGCATGCTTCAACTATCAGTACGTGTTGTAAACCATTAGATCAAGACGATCGATCCAGTCGAATGAAAATCAAGAAGCACACGAATTGTCTCGAACGAAAAAGGCTTCAAGTGAAATAATCAAATCAATCAAACCAAACGAACAGTTGATAAGATTGGACTCTTTTTGTTCAATCTATTTTGTCATCTTTATTATTGAGCCATCAAGGTCCGTGGACAATTTAAGCTAAACTAAATTATTCCCCAATAAAGACGGACCTTGAAAAAAATGATATCAACATTGTTTTATTCAATCGATAGGGGGATAAACGAGAGTTCAAAAATAGAAAAGTTTGACGTGTTAAAGAAGTTGAAAAGTAGTAGAAGAATTTAGAAAGAGATCAAAAAAATAGTGGAAAAATAAAATATTTTTTACTTTTAAATTTTAAATTTTAAATTTTGAACCATTCGTCCATTCTGTTTGCTCTGAAAATCTCATTTGCCCAGTTCTCAACGTCCTCAAAATATTGATTAGACATGAAAACCTACGGAAAAGCATTTTAATGTGGGCCACACAAAGCCAGGCGTAAAGTAAAAGAAATAAACGTCTTTAACAATAGTTTTAATGGATCGACGTTAAAGCTTGTTTTTTCCCACTTTCCACGTCCGTTGCCAAAGGGTTTTGAGTTGGTCGCATGCGCTGACCCACGTGAAACACGTGACATCATTTCGTCTTTTGTTGTAGTGTAAATAGTGTCAACGTCCACGAAAATCACAGATTGTTCGTTCAACCATTTTTAGAACTTTAGATCAACAAAATTCAAACTTAATCTATATAATTAAGAGTTGTTTGTTTAGAGTATTTTTAGTATTAAATAGGTTTATATTTAGATTCAAGTATTAAAAATTTTTAAAATATATGTTTGTTTTTTTTTAAATTTAAATTATTTAAGTATCAATAA
>LNSY01109377.1:0-11552 GCA_002024485.1 Artocarpus camansi
TAATTTTATTTAATACATTCTTATAAATACATACATCCTTACAACTTGGTTGAAACCACACAATTGTTATTCAAATTAATTTTACTATAGTATTTTGTTTATAAATTTTGAATTTGAAATCAACTTTAATTCAAACTCTTGGTTTTTATTACGATTTTAGCATGATAATGTAATGTGGTTGCAATACAGTGAGGGCGTTGAACACAATATTCAAAAAATGGAATGTAAAAGCAAACCCCATGTGGAACATCAGCGGAGAGCCATGCACAGGATCTGCTATCATTAACCCAGAAAAAATTGAGGATGAAGTCAATCCCAACATCAAATGTAACTGCACTTACAACAATAACAACACATGCCACATCACTCATTTGTATGTCCTCTCCACCATCTACTCCCTTTCCACTTTCTTTAACATTGATTAAAAAAAATAAAAATAATCTTTCATTAATGTAATTGTTTATTTATACAGGAGAGTGCAGTCATTGGACGCCCATGGAGTTATTCCTGAGGAGATTACGTCTTTGAAATATTTAACGTATTTGTATGGATTCAAACACCTACTTCTCCTTTGTTCTTGCTTTTAACTTGTCAAAACTAACATTAATTTATCTTTTTTTATTTAAATTTCTGTTCTTTGTCTAAATGGACATGCATTTTAAATTTAATTTACAAGGTGTTCCCTTATTGAAAATAGCTGAATTATTAGTACTACATAATGCTGTGTTGTATAGGAAGATTGACTTGAATTACTTCACTGGGACATTGCCAGCATTTATTGGGAATTTGTCTGCACTGCAAGTACTGTAAGTGTATATTGAAAAGGACAAGGGGTTCAAAATTCTCTCTAAGTACTTATTATTATTATTATTTTTTTATGTTTTTGTATTAAACTAGTTAAAAAAATCATTATTGACTACTTTTTTTTGTTAATTACTTTCAGGTCTGTTTCCCACAATGATTTCTATGGGACTATTCCAAAGGAGATTGGGAATCTTAAGGAACTCATTATGATGTAAGTAATTAAACTTTTAGTCTACATTTAACTTTTTAAAAAAAAAGAGAGACAAATTTTTTTTGGGACGTATCAGTTAACTGTTAATTAAATTAAAGCTCTGAATTTCTTGAGGACATACCGGGTAAGAGTAGTAATATTAATGGACAGACATAACAAGGGAAAGTGTAATTGGGATATTTCTTTTAATGTGTTGATTATTGTTATGATATATTTGTATGTCTAATCAATGAGACTTGTAGTGCCTTGGGATCAAATAACTTCTCCGGAACGCTACCGCCAGAGCTTGGTTTCTTGCCCGATCTTATGCTAATGTAAGTTTTGTTCATTTAGGGTCAAAAGTCAAAACCATTTTATGGTTCTTTTATATTGAAACTTGTTTCAAGTGGGATTACTAATACAAGATCTTTCATAGACTTTTTCCTTTACAAGGTCAATAAAATCAAGAATTAAATAGCGATAAGAATTTTTTTTTTCCAGCTTTATATGGTAGGGCATCGTATAAGTAGTGCATGTTAACCACTCTAAAATTAAAAAGTATACAAAACTGACAAACCTTGATACAGATTCAAGGATTCAAAACACAGCTATAGGGTAAAATTTATGGTACTATAGAACTCCTCTCTACTTCGAAGAGCTACATAAAAACTACTGTAAACTAGAGTACAAGTAAGAATCTTTCACACTTGTTTAGTTGAAGGATGTATAAGTTAATGATTTTGAGCATGTCAATTTGATTTTCTGCAGTTATATAGACAGTTGTGGACTCACTGGTGAAATTCCTCCAACATTTGCTAACCTTCGAAATATGAGAGTGTTGTAAGGATAAGATCCTGTTGTTAATATTTGTTGGCCCCTTTTTGTTTTAAAAAATTACTCTATTTGGTGGGCTTAATTACTCATCAGTGCAATTCACCTGTTGGACATCAGGTACACAACAGACAGTCCTTTCTCAGGGAAGATACCGGACTTCATTGGAAACTGGACAAATATAACCGAATTGTAAGAATTATTATTATTCTTATTATTTTATCTAATGCCGTTACATTATGAATAGAGATCAGCATAATTGTGATGGGAATTATAGGTTAGCAAGCCTCTAAAATGATTTTGTAGGAGATTGCAAGGCAACTCTTTTGAAGGTCCTATACCATCCAGTTTTTCTCAATTGACCTCGTTGAAGTCACTGTGAGTATGCGTGTATCGTAAACTCCCTCTTTTTCTTCCTCCCTACAGAAATGAAAGTTGCTTAATTTGGCTATGTTTCTGTATATTCTGCAGCCGAATCAGTGATATATACAACGGCAGCTCTTCTCTTGATTTTGTCAGAAATTTGAAGAACTTGGAAGAGTTGTAAGATAACAAACTCCTCAATTCAATTTATGTTGATCTGAAGCTATTTTATGTTTTTTTCTTTCCATGTATATTGTACATCCATTTATGTAATTTCTATCATTAATATTTTTTCCCCGTTTTTCTTTCAACAGAATTCTAAGAAATGCTATGATAACTGACCAAATTCCATCGTATATTGGATCCAGACTTCCAAGTCTAAAGATATTGTATGTTCAAACAGACAGATGCTTGAAATCCTAAGAAATCTATTAACGAAAGTTGCCTTCAATGTCATTTTCTCACACACCTTTTTGTTCACCTTGGCAGAGACTTGAGTTTCAACAATATAACAGGCGAGATTCCCAGCTCGTTGTTCGCTATGAGTAATCTCACACACTTGTAAATGAATAGCAGAAATTTTATTATGAATATCATTTTTTTTTGTTTCCTTTACCATCATTCCACCTTTCCAAATTTAAATTTTCTCCTAGCCAAGCTTTTGACGTCTTCTTTTTGTTTCTTTTTTTTTTCTTTTTGGTGTCTTCTAATGTCGTTCACCAAAATGCTCAGATTTCTAGGAAACAATAGTCTGTCTGGTATCATTCCTAGCCAATGGAGAGCAAATCTTCAAAATATGTAAGTTTTCGTGTTCATGTTACGATATCGTATAAATTTGATCCTAGATACTAATATACCATGGTAAACATATCCCGGGCGAGTAAGTCCTTCCAAAAGCATTTAATTACATTACTTTGAAATATGCCAGTAACACTTCAAGAGTAGCCTGCTAGATGCATGTTGGGAATTATTTTTAACATAACCATTGTAGCTACCAATTGTTTTACTCTAGGACTATTAGAAGCCTCTTTGCCTGCTAGTTGCTGGTGATATTTAACAATACGATTCAATGAACTGTTGCTTTTGCTTCCTGTTTTTGCTGTTTTGCTGATTGAACTTAATCTGTATTATTTATTTATTTATGCATCATATGCGTACTTAAATTTTCTTATTGTGTATTAATCTGCACAGAGATTTATCCTACAATTACCTATCAGGCCCTTTACCTCCGTGGGTGACTTCATTGTCGCAACTGTAAGTCTCTTTCTTTTTCTTTTTCATCTTTTACATTTAACACAATGATTCTCCACATATTTCATCATGTGCGGGAGCTTGGAAATGATCAATGCTTTGGCATACATCCTAGAATATGACCAAAGTAAATTTGTGCAGGAACTTGGTAGCCAACAACTTAGTATTTGACAGCTCAAACAAATCGTGAGTGCGACAGTAAACATTTCTATAGTTCAGTGAACTCCTTCCTGATTCATGTCTCGTAATAGGCAGTAATTCTTTGTTTTAATTGCAGAGTTATTCCTGGACTGGATTGTCTTCAAAGAAACTTTCCATGCAATAGAGGCGCCCCACTATGTAAATGAAAATCATCTAACTTATTTTTTGTCAATTTCATCGAATGCTTACTTATAGATAGAGGCACCCACTATAAGTTTTATGAAAATTTCTCTCCGGTGTACTGGATCATTGTGAGACTAACATAGTAATTGAATCAAGTTCAATTTTGTATCCTTGTTATGAAGCATTGATCATGACAGTCTTGTTCTATGGGATCTCACAGATGCAAACTTCTCAATCAAATGTGGGGGACCGCAAGTGAGGGGAAAAACTGGCATAGTCTATGAAGCTGAAAACTTGTATCTTGGGCCAGCCAAGTTTTATGTCATAGATGAGAGGTGGGCGGTTAGCAAGGTGGGCTTGTTTGCCGACAAAACAGGTAAGCTAGATCTCGAAGGTACCCGAGCAGAAGTTACTGGCAGCAATGAGAACCCAGAGCTTTTCCATACTGCAAGGATGTGTCCAGGATCACTAAGATACTATGGTCTTGGCCTTGTGAATGGGAATTACACGATAACCTTGCACTTTGCGGAAATTGGTTTTCCTAATCGGAGCTCGCAGAAATGGGCAGGCCTTGCAAGACGCATATTTGATATTTATATTCAGGTAATGAATAGTAAATTATGAAGGGAAAATATATATGGCACCGTGCGTCCCAAATTAAGATCAACTGCAGAGATCAAAGATGCTCCATAATATTCATTTTCAGGGAATTCTTAAACAAAAGGACTTTGAGATAGCCAAGGAAGCTGGTGGTGTAGAGAGAGCAATAGTGAAGATATTCAATGTTACTGTTTCCGAGAACTATCTTGAAATCCATTTGTTCTGGGCTGGTAAGGGAACCTGCTGCATACCGAAACAAGGTTACTACGGTCCGTTGATAGCGGCCATCCATGTTGCTTCAGGTATTTAATGTCATATGATTTTATATGCTTCACTACTACTATTTTCCACTGACAAATTACGAGATCTTATTGATCAGATTTCACACCTAAGCTTTCTGGGATTAGAAAAACTAGTCAAGGGGACAGCAATGAGACAAGTTTGATCCTTGGTATTACAATCCCTGTTGTGTCTGTTTTCCTGCTGTTGCTTGCTGCAGTATTTTATATAAAGAGAAAATCAAACAATAAAGAAGAAGAAGGTACAATCATACATTAGAATAACACCTTAAGGTCGGTGTCTTTTTGATGGCCATATCAGTCTTATATAAATTTTCTTTTTTCTTTGATCTGCAGCGATTCTTGGTTTAGGCCCCCAACACAACACTTTCAGTTATTCTGAACTAAGAGCTGCAACAGAAGACTTCAATCCTTCGAATAAGATAGGAGAAGGAGGCTTTGGTCATGTTTACAAAGTAAATTTGGCCTTAAAATATTGTTTTTTGCTCTGAAAAAATTAGATGTAAACTCAAGTAGAAATGAAGTACTACGACTTTTTTTCACTAATTAAATTGATTATACTTTTCTTGTTTGCTGGCTATATGGCACTGAAATGTCCTACTTTATATAGGGTACACTTTCAGATGGGAGATTAGTGGCTCTTAAACAACTTTCTATAGCATCTCACCACGGAAGGAGTCAGTTTTTGTCGGAAATTGCCACCATTTCTGTCGTGCAACATTGCAACCTAGTGAAATTGTATGGATGTTGTATTGAAGGAAATAGGCGCATCCTTGTTTATGAATATCTTGACAACAGAAGTCTTGATCAAGCACTATTTGGTATGAAGCTATTTGTAATCATACTGTGTAAACTTTGATTTCCTAAATGCTTGACACATCTGTGGTCTGTTATCGGAAGTGTCTTCAACCGTCATTCTATAAGTAAATTTTTATGCATTTTTTATTGTCTATAATATAAGGTTCATTGTTGTCTAGGAGAGTTGCCTTTGCAACAGTTTCATTTGATTGAATAAACCACTGCCTCATTGCAGGAAAGAATGACTTGCACCTGGATTGGCCTACCCGCTTCAATATATGCTTGGGAACAGCAAGAGGACTTGCTTACCTTCACGAAGAATCGAGACCACGGATTGTACATCGAGACATTAAAGCTAGTAATATTTTGCTTGATGCAACGCTTTGTCCTAAAATATCAGATTTCGGATTGGCAAAGCTCTATGATGACAATAAAACACATGTCAGCACACGAGTTGCAGGGACGATGTAATCTCTCGTTTGACTCAAAGCTGTCCTAAAGTCTTAGTTACTCGGTGTGATAGTATTTTTATTTGACAGAAATTAATCCTTCAGTTGGTCCTTAAACCATGTACAAAGTCTCGTTTTAGTCAGAATTTTAAAATCAAGAATAAGAGTCTTACAAAGAAGAAATTCAAGAAACAGATATCTAAACATAGTTCTTTTTATTTTATTTTCTTGTTAAAGGGATGAATAGTCATTATGAGCAATAATTAGTTTTCCCAAGTTTTAATTACTTTTCCTGGTTTAGTCCCTTTATCTTTATGCGAAATGACCAATGAGGAACGTTTTAGCAAGTTTTTGAACTAACTTGGCCATGATTTTAATGTTTGAGCAATAGTAAGATCCAATTTAGGGACTAACCGTTGAACTAAATGTTAGCATTAGTGTTCTTATTACATTAAATGAGGATTCATGGACCATATTGCATGATCTTTGCAGAGGATATTTGGCACCAGAATATGCATTGCGCGGTCACCTGACAGAAAAGGCTGATGTGTTTGGTTTTGGCGTTGTTGTTTTGGAGATTGTCAGCGGGCGTCCAAACTTCTGCAATAGCCTGGATACTGAGAAGATTTATCTCCTTGAATGGGTATATATATATATAAATTTATTGCATTTATCTCCTTATGCTCTTTACAAACCAGCATCAAAATATATGCCATATGACAAATTTCATGAAATTATCGCTCTCTGTAGGCATGGACCTTATATGAAAATGACCAGAGCTTGGAGCTGGTGGATCCAACATTAGCTGAATTTGATGAAACTGAAGCCATCAGATTGATAAAGGTGGCACTTCTATGCACTCAAGCATCACCGTGGTTGCGGCCGCCTATGTCACGTGCCATCGGCATGCTTTCTGGAGATATCGAGATAGATCATGCTAGATCAAAGCCAAGTTATCTTACAGATTTAGAGTTTAAAGATACAACTACTAGTATTTTTTCATGCGAGACCGCAGATGCTTCACTCACTTCATCCAAAGAAAATAGCCATCTTTTCTCTGACTCTGTGTGAAGGACAGCTTTGGGTTTGCTTCTCTTAGGATCACGACTAGCTTTCCACTGGGTACTCGTTTGATGATTTCATGTCTTCTTCAATATTGTATACATCTTTTTACTTTTTGTGTAGTCTTGGACAGTTTGCATCATCTTTTAACTATTCATCAGATATAATCATAACCTCGATTTCGTTGTCGTGTATAACTGTGTGTATACACAATATAATACAAAATGATTTAGAGAGAATCAGCTCCTGGTTTGATGCTAGGCAATGAAGACATTTTTGAAAGGAAATCAGCAGATTTGGTGTTAGGAAATGAGAGAAAGTCAAAAGATACAAAAAGAAAAATTAAAATACAACTGTGGCGAGATCATCCGGTGATGGTGGAGACAGAATTCAAATGTGAGGCTGATCGTCTGGTACACAGTATTCGTTGGAGACTCTGATCTTGGATCCAAGACGGCAATGATGCCGTCTGCAAAGCAACTTGATCAGAGGATCGGCAAGTTGATCATGTGTGTAAACACGTGAAACATATAGGGAACCACGACAACGTGACAGTAAATTGCAATATGTTTCATCCATGAGTAGAAAACTGGATTAGCACACAAAGTACATATGTAGCTTCCTGATAATCATAATAGTGTTGGGTTACATGCTGCTGATTAATTAAATTAAATAGCATTTATAATTAATTTGGTTGTTTATGTGTATTGTGAATATTTTAACAAAGGTAAAAAAAATCTCATGATTATTAATATGACTATAAATTTAGCATATAACTGTTATATACATGATGATTAAATTTATAAATAATAATCTAAATTATCCGCAATAATTAATTAAAGTTTGAGATTTTTAATTAAATATTCTAAGCACGGTCAATCCTATTAAGAAAGAGATCATTTTAACCAGGCGATTAATTTGGGGACATTAGTTAGAGGTACTTCATATAATTAGATTATATAGGACTTGATCAAATTAATAATTTTCCTTTATAAACAAAGTATTAAAATTTATCACCATGATGTTCATTTATAGGACAACCTCAATCCTGAGTACTTATTAGACTTATATTTATGACATTTTGTTTTTTGACTAGCTTGGTAAAATTTGTCTAGCAACAAATTAAAACTTTGTACCTTAGAAAAGTAATAGAATAACTAGTTGGGAATGACACAAATATGGATTCTATTCTTTCCCAGTGGAAGTTAGAAAAATAGTTCTTTTGAGTGATGATTTAGGACTTTAATAATAGAGCGCTCAATTATTATAAGATTATAAATTAATTGTTCACTAGAGGATCATGAGATCATTAGATCTCAGGGATAAAGAAGTAATAAAAGAAGTAAACGAAAACTAAACCTTGCTATTATTATAATCTATTTATGAATGACTGATTTATATGTAATGGTTATATTAATGGACTACTCGTTATTTTTCCTTGAGTACCTATTACTACAATTTTAAAAGTGTAGTTTCACATTTTTAGTAGAATAATCTTGAAAAAAATAAATTTGATACATTAATTAGAGTGTTTAATTAATTATTGAATTTATTGGATCTTGAATCTATATTGGATTAAAAACAAAAGCATAGAATGAATTATATTTTATTTATGACTTTTGAATTCTAAATTAATTGTTTCATGCTAGAGATATTAATGTAACACAGAAAAAATAGTATTTGTGACACATGATATGATGTAACAAATGTTATCACGTTTAACTCAACAAGAGTTAATTAATTTATTTGTTAATGGTATTTAATTAATAAGATTAAATAACTATGTTTTATATTTATCAATTAATTATATTTAATTTTATGTGACGTGTGGTGAGACATTATGTCTATGCCAACGTGGGTGGTGCTCAGCCTGAGGTGATTTTCGCTTTGCTCATATGCCGACCAAGAGCCACACCAATTAAGGTCAAGCGTTGCTGCCTCGTTTTGGCTGAGCCGTTGGTGACTTGGTGGCTAAGTATGGGTGGCCTTCCATGCCTTAGGCGGAGGCTCGAGGCCGAGAGATTTTCACTCGACCGTGAGTGACGGTTCACTCAGCCTGAGACGCTTAGGTGACCATTCATCGTCGGCGGGTTCTTTGTGTTTTGGAGTGCTGCTCGCATCAGACCAGCAGTGGTTGGCCTGCAATGCTTGCCTGGAACAGGGTTACGATGCTGAGCTTAGTTGCTCGGTTTAGGGTTTCAGAAACCCATTGAACATTGGGTCAAATTTAATGACTTCTAGGCCCCTTAGAGTTTGGTGTTTGTTTGGTAGCCCACCACCTAAGAAGAACAAGTCCAAATAGAGCAAGAAAATTTGTAATTACAAGAATACCCTTTTTGTAATTTTACTTTCAATTTTTTACAGGTGGTAACCTAGCCATCCCAAAGGCTCTAGCCAAGAATCTATTTATTTATTTTATGTTAATAATTTTTTTATGATGATTTTATAACATGTTCATGTATTATAATATGTCATAAAGAAAAGTGCCTACTCTTAATTATTGTAACATGACATGCATATATTTATATATTATTTCACATTTTATAGAGTTGTTCAGAATATGATTTAATATGATGTTAAAATTAATTTAATAGGACTAAATTAATTGAGTTAGTTAATTTTCTTTGAATTTACATGATGAATCAAATAACATGAATTAAGTGTTTAATAGCTAAAATTTGGTAAAATGTACATTAAATTTAAGTTATCTAATTTTAGATAGATTATTGATAATAAATTTAAATTTTTAAAAAATTTGATAATTTGTTTAAGTGTAAATAGGATGGGAATCTATTATCACACTTTGGCCTAGTAATTAAAATTGGCTTTATTTACTAGATTTATAAAACATAGGATGTTTTATAAGTTAAAACACATCATTTTTAAAATAATGAGTGGGAGAATGTAATATAACTATAACCTACAGTCTTCACTATTCTCGCAACATCGTGAGATCTAGGTGGCATCTCGTGACACTTTGATTTTGTCCTCCCTATGGAGAATGTCCATTTTAATCAATAATAAGGCTGGCTTCTAAGAGATAGGATTTTCAAACATATTTTAAAATTGACCTACCCTATGACGACAATTTTGAGTTTAGCTATTAAAATCTAAAATAGTTGGTCATATTCATGAAAATATAATTAAATTATTGATTGTATCTTGACTAAAACAAATGATTGTTAATATATATAGAGAATATGAGATATTTTGAGCAGATTTATTAATTGAGAATGTCTTAATTCAATTTATAGATAATTTAGCCTACCAAGCGGCAACACTTCATTTATGAAATCAAATAATCATTAAATTAGTAATATTTTTTTATATGTTTTCACATACACATCACGCATCATGTTTACTATTCCAAAATACATATATATGACATTTATGCAACCATTTAATTTATGTCATTTATTTATTTATTACATTAAAAATGGCTAATTCAATCATCATTATTCTTTCCGATGAAAAGTAAACCGATCATAATTTTGTCGCAAAATAGTAACCTAATAATTGTACTCACTAGTGAAAACTGTAAGATAGTCCTTACAGAAGAGTGTCTTCTACCACCTGCTGTTGATGCTACTCATCGTGTATGGGAAGCATTTAATCGTTTGGTCGAAGCAGATTGTACTCACTAGTGAATACTGCCATGTTTGACGTGTTGAAAGTCAATCACGAGAACATGGTGACTCCTTATCAGATAATGTCTCTTAAAGACAGTTATGGTAGCCTTTCTAAAAAGGCATAGAATGAAGTTGTAAAGGCTGTAACATATATGTAGATGAAGTAAAGTGTTTTGGTGAAAGAACATGTTTTCATGATGATTAATTATCTACAAGAGGCTGAAATCAATGAGGAAGTTATAGATGACCCACAAAAGTGGAAATGATTTGAGAAACCATCTCCCCTAAGTTCCATCAATTTGCTTTATATGAACCCAAAAAGGTAGAGATGATTTGGGAAACCGTCTCCCTTAAGTTCCATCAGTTTAAAAGCAACTATTTCAATGACAAGTTGAATTTTAACATGACTATGTTGCTTAATGAATTACAAACCTTCAAATCTATTTTGAAAGAGAAAGCAAAATTAGGTGATGCAAATGTTGCTAAAGCACTACCTTTCTCTTTTGCTAAAAAGCATAGAAAGATGAAGAAGAAAACTAAAGGGATTGACAAGTCTAAAGGTGGAGAAAAACCTAAGAACAATAAGAGCAACAACCAAAAGAAGTCTAAAAGGAAAATATTTTCACTATGGTAAAAATTGGTAATGGAAGAGAAACTGTGAGAATTATCTCTAGATCTTAAGAAAAAAAAAAGAATAATAGTAAATCTTATTTACAAGCTTTTAGACACTTGTTTAGTTGACAACATCACCTTGGATAATTGAATAAGGGACAAATCATGCTTGTTTTTCTTTGCAAATAGTTAGTTCTTTAAGGGAGCTTGTCCATGGGGAACATATGATGAAAGCTAAAACTACAATAGTTATTTTCAGAAGAAGCAATGGAAGCAGTGGAAGAATAAACTTTATTTATTTTTTTATAGAAATTTGATTTTATTTTTAGGTTGTTTAAGC